>JBAMAX010003431.1:0-177856 GCA_037043745.1 Chymomyza amoena
AAAAAATAACAATTTTAACACATAAAAAAATTAAAAATGTATTAAGTATTGTTTTTTTATTTTTTTATTTGGTATTCTACAAAACTAAAACTCTTTATTTGTAAAAAAGTTAAAATTAACGAAAGATTTAAATTAAAGAAATTATTTTTATTGGTGGCTTTGAAGCGTTGGCTATTTTGAAATTGCTTAAAGCGATATTTTTAGATATATTATTGGTCAAGAGAGTATGCCCCGGTCGAACAACTTTCCGACTAATTTAAATTTTGTTTAAATTTTAAGTCGTGTAAAATCGATATAAATATTTAATATTTGGCAACAAACATGTACAAGTTAGCAAGTTCTTACAATTCGGGTCAGAAACTAAATAAAACTGTCGACATAACTCATAAGATCTTACTACCTTGTACAGCTCAAGTGCAGCGTCTAAGGGACGATTGAGGGGACACTTAGGGGAGTAGAGCGCAGCAGCAGTTGCAATTACCAATTATAGTTTTCAAGTTGCACGTGGCAACGGAAACATTTTCATTGCAACATTCTGTTGATTTATAACTAGGAAAATTTCAAGGGGCAGCCAGACAGACTCTAAAATGGCGCAAAAACAAGCAAAAATAGCGACATAATAAAAACTTGTGGCAATAAATCAAAACGTGCAAAAGCATAACAAGTTTCTGCATTTTCCATTTTTTATAGCTGTTTTTAATAAATTTAAGGCCAAGAAAACTTTTTGAGAGGTAGGAAAACCAAGAAGCAGCAGCAACAACAATTTAAAGAAAAAGTGTTTATTAAACTGTTGCATACTTTTGTGGGCTGGCCTGAAATATGCATGAATAAACATGTCTTTATATATACACACATATATAGTATGTATGTATATGTAGAGTTGTGCAAATATTCTTGTTAATATCTCAAGTTTTTTAGCTTTTTAGTTTTTGGCCAAAAGTTTGCTGGCGTTTAAATATTTATGCAAGAAATAAACTTGCAGATTAAATTATTTCATTAAAAACTTGTTTGTACTTAAGTGGTGTGTACTTTGGGTGTGTGTGTGTGTGTGTGTGTGTTATATACACACACATGTGTGTAAACATTATTTTTATAAAGTCATTATTTAAACTACTTAATAATAGAATTTCAGCCCCCAGCATTTGGTAGTTGTCGCGGCAGAGTTGTTATTATTGTCATGTCAACACACATTTTCGTGCCACATGCAACAAGACACAGCTTCAGCTTCAGCTACCGAATTTTAATATGCAACAGTTGCGTTGCTGTCCGCCCCTGCTTGGATACATTATGTTGCAACTAGGGGGGCTGCTAGCTCTGTTCATAAGCTGTTGCCTTGTTTTCGAGTGCCACTTGCCAGACTTCACCCAAAAAAGAGCACCCTCTAAGCCCTCAACACACACAAGCAAAATTTTTGCTTCAAATTCATTTATTTTTCATGTGTGCAAAAGCTGCTGCCACATTCTTTTTATTAAAGTTTCTGCATTTTATTTATTTTGTTTTTTTTTCAACAATTTTTTGTATGCAACAAATTTGCATAAAACATAAAAAGGCGAGAGTTGCAAATGCAACAGCAACATCAGCCACGCCGAAAAATTGTTGAGTTGCTCTTTCTTTCATTTTTTTGAGCTATTTTTTGTGTGTTATTTTTATGTTTTTTTTTACTTGCTTCACGCCCCAAATAGATATGCAAATTTTGCTCTACTTTATCACGTACTTATTCGAATTTTTAACACTGAACGCTTGAAAAGATTGCAAATATGCAAAAATACCCCCAAATCGAAAGTGGCTTCCAGCGATTTGTGCTCATTAATTAACTGAGAGAGATTGTGGCCGACAAATCTTGCTACAAAATTTTATAAAACACTTAGAAAATAAAGAAATAAAAACTATCGAGAACGACTTATAAAATAGCAAAAAAATTTTTATTTGATGCATTTTAAAGCAAATGCGATCTCTTCTCCCTAGTCGGGAGACTTGGGATGATGGCAGCCCCTGTGGAAACCTCCGATGGCCACAATGGTTCACGGATGGGTCCAAAACTGAGCAGGGTGTAGGTGTTGGAATCGTTGGACCCAACACCAGAATCTCTACCGCAATGGGCATCTGGCCCAGCGTCTTTCAAGCGGAGATTCATGCCATAGAGATCTGCCTCCTTAATATCCTTCTCAAGGGAACTAGGAGGGCAAACATATGCATTTTTTCAGATAGCCAAGCTGCCATTAGGGCATTGTCTTCCTGGAGCATCTCCTCCCGGATGGTTAAAGAATGCTATAACTATATCCAAACCCTGTCCGCCCGGAACAAAGTCGTGCTATGTTGGGTGCCTGGACACTCGGGAGTGGATGGTAACGCGATCGCTGACGATCTAGCACGACAGGGTGCCTCCACCTAGACTACATCTCCTGCGCCGTTTTGTGGTATTGGTTAGTACACGATCAAAACCATGATAAACAAATGAGCCGCAGGAGAACATAGTAGATACTGGTTCTCCCTTCCGGGGCTTCGTCAAGCCAAAGTGCTTCTCAAACCTCTGGATGCAATCAAGACAAAAGGTCTTGGCAGAGCGGACCTATAACTCCTGGTAGCTTACCTATCTGGCTACCACACTGTTAGATATCATCTACAGAAAATTACCCTATCGGACTCTTCAGAGTGCAGGCTCTGTCTAGAAGACGATGAAACCACCAGGCATATTCTCTGTGACTGCCCAGCGCTGGCATGGAACAGAGCCTGCCACATGGGAAAGGAACGGATTAGTCCCTTCCAACTCAGATCAACACCAACAAATAAAAATATATTTTTTTTATATTTCTCTGGCTCAACATAATTTTAAATCATATTTTTATATCAATTTTTGTGTGATTTAAGTTAATACATTTTTAAAACTATTTTTTTTACTAAAATCTAGTATTAAAAAAAAATATAATGGCTAAGTAAGCCAGTTCTAGCTACTAAAATCCTCAAACCAATTTCTCAAATTAATATAAATATTAAACAGATACAAAGATGCTCCATATTAATTCTTAATAATTTGATTGATTTGATTTCACTTTTCACCCAATTGATTTTATTCAAGCATTTAATTTTTATAACTCCGCTTCAATTAACTTGCCCACAGTTAATTTAATTAGCTTGTTGTTGTTGTTTTTATTACTTAATTAGTTTCCATATAAAACACGCAACGTTTGTCAAACCACAAAGCGACAGCTGTTGAAAAGCACCTGGAACCCAACAACAACAACACAGGAGCAGAGCCGCCCCTTCACCATGCCCACAAATAAACATATGACAATTTGTCATACTTTGTGTTTTGATTAAATCATGTTGATATAATAAAAATTCATTAGACTTAATTACACATAATTAAAAGTAAATTTTCATAACTAATTGGCGCTATAAAAACAAGAGAGATTGTTATTTCTTTTGATGTTGTTTTTGTTTTAATTTATTCAGTAATTGTTCCCAAAACACCCAACAACAAAAACAAACAAAGTTTCAAATGTTTTAATTATGTTAGACAGTTGCATATTATTTTGTAATTTTTGTTTTTCTTAAAACTTTTTTTTTCCAACCTAAAAACGAGATGAATTAGCTGTGTTGAAATTTGCATAAAAAAAGTTACTGACAGTTGGGAATTATGTCAGGAGCACAATTATATGGTTTAAAAATAGCAATAAACTGTATTAACAATAACTGACAAGGACAGAAAGCTGGCTGTTATATGACTGGGAGAGAAAATAAAAAGTTTTGAGTGAAATTCGAAGTGAAATTTTTTAGAAGGCTGAGTGCGAAATATGAAGAAAAAACTTGAAAAACTAACGAACTGTGACAAAAGGTAAATACTTAAAAGAGATTCTTGGTGGTTTCTGGGTAAATAATACAAATGTGGAAAGCCCTACTAGGCATTGAACAAAGGATTAATATCTTCTAAGCTCTAAGGTTTTCAGAAACTCGTTAGTTTAAATGTTTATTTAAGCTACGAACACTAAAAAACAGACGCAAGCTAAGTAAAACTGCATTGAAGAACACAGCACCCACTTTTACTTAAATTAATCTGGTCACACTAATAATGAACTGACGAAATTTCACAGAAAATAGAAAGCTTTTTGCGAATCTCTCACTGCTGAATCATTGAATCAAACCAAATACTTTAATTTGTTTAGAGAATTGATCCGGATAAGATCTCTTCATTAGGAAACTACTTCAGTAGCTAACTAAAAGAATGCTTTACATGCAAGAAGGATATCCCTTTATGACAGACATAGAATCTCCAAGGAGAGTAGAATCAAACCAGAGAGTTTATAGAATTGATCCGGCTGAGGAGGTCTAGAGCTTGTAGGAGCAAAATAATTTTGTTGGTTTTCAAAGGTACATTATTATGAAGTAGAATAAAATATCGCATCTTTACGATCTGAAACATAATAACACGCCCCAAATTGTGCCCAGCAATTTATTGATTTCTGCAACTATACCTGAATCTACTCATTGACTCTTTGGAACTTAACAAGAATCCATTAAGATTTGATTATTGGAAAGCTGGTTTTGTCAGCTTGAGAAGGTGTTCTCTGAGATCACAAGCTGCCTGTGGCAGATGTCTTCTTAGAAAAATTAAGAATTATAAAAAGTATTTTAAAGGGTGCAGGGATCCTGCTGAAATTCAATATGTGACCAATATCGCAAAAGAAATGAAGCAGACTTTTGGAAGATGATTTTGTGAACTCAAGAAGGCGTCCTCCAGGTCTTCTTATGAAAATCAAGATTTATTATATAAGAAATATTGTGACGGGTGCTAAGATTCTCCTTTAATATATATAGGCTTTCCTGCTGATAATGCAGAAGAACACTTATGGGTACTGGCTTTGTGAACTTAAGCAAACGTCCTCCAAGAATATACAGGACGTACGTGGTAAGGGTATCTTAGAGTAATTAAAAGCCTTTAAAAGGAGCTTGACGTTGCCATAAGGCTGAAAGAGATCCAGATTGGGCTTTTAAGCTGAAGAAGGCGTACTCAGAGAATACAAAATCCGGATTTTATAAGGCAGTCTCCCTTAAGAAAGTGAAGAATCTTCGGACATATGTTGTAAAAGTACTATTATGCAAGATAATTAAATGTTTACGAAAATGGAGCTGTCAGTACAATTTTTTTCAAAAAGGGTAAAAATGTTTCTAAATGTCGGAAATACGGAATCTCTTTTCAAAAGCTAAATATTCAAGAAAAATCACCATTATTTTAGCTTCGATTTAGTTGGCAGAGCATCTAAAAAATGTTACCAAGTTCTACAAAAAATATCTAAAATCTATCCGAAGTCTTTTGGATTCAAAATTTGCGACTTCTTCATCAGTTCTTCAAGTCCATGCTAAGATATTATTAAAAAAAAATCCCAATTATTTCAGCATCAACTAAGTTGGCAGCGCCTTTCAAAAAATGTTACCAAATTCTAAAAAAAAAACTTCTAAAAAATATCCGAATTTTCTGCGGATTCTAAAATCTGACACTTTTTCAGCAGCTCTTCCATGCACAAATATAAAAAAAAATCCCAAGTACATAACAACAGCTTCTACTAAGTTGGCAAACCTTTAAAAAATGTTTACAAATTCTACAAAAAATACTCAAATTTTAGTTACAAAATCTAAACACGAACTTGTAACTACTTAAGCTCTGCCTTCAAATATTTTATTCACTTTGCCTTTGGAGGCCCAGCGCTTTTGTTAACCATAAATGACACGTGTCACAAGGCGGTAGCCAAAAACTTGACAGCTACAGAAATAACAACAACAGCAACGATAACGATAACACGATAACGATAACAAGCGTCACGCCCACCATACGGCATAGCTAAAGCATGGCATAGCTTTGTCCTGCTGCTGTCTCTAACCCAATCAAGTTAATTTAATTGTTTACCCGCCATTTTGTGCTTTCCTTTATATATGTACGATACTATATACTATTTTTTTTTTATTTTCGCTGCTTTTCTTTCGTTTGTCAAAGATTAACGTCAAGCATGGTTGCCACCTTTGGCCAAATGATTAATGACAGCGATTTTCTATTATGCGGCCACCTTGGGCCATATCCTCTGCTGTATGTCAGACCCCCCCATTTGGCCAAAACGCCAAATCGCCATCAAGTGCGGCTCGTGTCCTTGGCAATTTGATCAAAATCTACTTGTTGGCGTCAGTTGCTGTTGGCAATGATGGCGTCGTCCTGATGGACAGTCTGAGCCCTGATGACGTTGTTCTGTATAATGATGATGACGTTGATGTTGATGTTGACGTTGACGTCGACTTTGCCTTGCCACTTTGGCGTAAAAAAAAAATTTACATAAATTAATCAGCGGCAGGGAATAGCACCAACCCCAAACCCCTAACCAGTCACAAGTACACTCACCAAAATGAGTAAAAATTTTTATATTTGTTTTTTATCTTTGACTGAGTTCGCGGGTGAACTCATCAGAAATCCACAAAACGAGTTGACAACATCAAACGAACATCTGAATTTTTAGCTCTCTCAATGGTACACCTGGAGCACGCTTTGAGCTCCAGGCCTGCCTAATGATAGCCTTGACAGACTTAGCTACCAGGCAACTGACACATCAACCCCAAAAAAAAAAGGTTGTTAAAAATTGACTAGAAAATGGAAAAAACGCTAAATGAAAAGTTACAACGAAAGCGAAAGAAAAGCGCTAAGAAAAAATGCAGCTCATCAATTGTGAGGAAGTTGTGGAAGGAAGTGCCATCAGTTGGCAAGCAAATTAGTGCCAAGCAGCAGCATTGGAGAAGACCTTCTGAACGCGGCTATATAAAAGCAGTTGCTATTCCAATCTATAGATAGCTACTTAGACGTGAAATATATAGCTGGAACTATGATGAGGTTTATGGGTGCCAGTTGAAAGAGATTTTACAATTTCAAAGCTATGAAAATGTCAACTTTTGTACCTACTAAGAACATAATTCCAAAAATTTATGGGTCTTAACGCTAGGTTTGCAAATATTATGAAATTGCAACAATCTGGCAACCTTGTTTTTGAGAATAGTTGACTGAGTTTTAATTTTTTGCTTTGTTCAAACATTTTTTTGTTTTTGCTCTTAGCACTCCTCCTGAGAGCTTAGGGCTTCTTCAAGAACTTTTCACCGGACTCTATTTAAAGCATTTTGATAGCTGTGTCCCAGCTGATGTTGTCTAGGGACAATTCCTTTAATATTGTACGTCGTCAGGTTGCCTTTAGCCTTCCCACTAGTCTTCCTTCTTCGGGGTTTCATTCTAGAAACATACAGACAATGCTTGTTCAAGCAGTTACTTGCCTAAATTTTAAAAAATTGATATCCTCCTCTCCCGCCTTTAACATCTGTCAAATTAAAAATGCAAATTCCCATAAACCCCCAAAACTTTCGATTTTCAACATTTTACGAATTCGTTTCTCCCATAAACCAACCAAATTCACTTGGCATGCTGCTGCTGCTGCTCCAACTGAAGTCGGTCGGGTTCAATTGATGTGACATGTCAGCATGCCCAGTAAGCCAACCAGCCCAACATTCTATCGTCGGCGTTTGTCACGTTCGGTTGGGCGGGGGGTGATGTGGGTTTATTTTGGAGGGTTGGGGCACAGCTACTGTCTGCCACACATGGACATGGACTCTGCCGCATCGCATTGCATTGCATTGCCAGTGGAATTTTGTGCAGTATTTGATTGAAAGGCGTTTCAATTGCCGACGCTGCTGTCTAACATACATCCCTGATGCTGGTGGCATTCCCGACACCCCCAAAGAACATTCCCAATAAAAATAGGAACTACCTGCTGCTGGCAGCTGTTTTGATTGCACCAGAACAATTCCACCGATGAAGAGGGGGGAATGGTCCCCCCGCATCCCAACAAAGCCAAACTAAATGTTTGCCTGGCTTTTACCGCTTCACATTTTGTTGCACTTTGCATTTTAGTTACGGCTGCTGCACCCGTAACCTGTGCAACTCAATCAGCCCATTCAGGCAGCCAGTCAGCCATCCAGTCAGCCCAGTCAGCCAACCATCCATCCAGCTCAATCATTCATTCATTCATTCGTTCATGCATTCCATTCAGCCCGTAGTCAATCAGGCAGCCAACTCGTAATGTACTTGAAATTATTATAACAAGTGCTGCTCCATATTGAAACAATTTGCCAATTTCGAGTCCAATCCAATTGTAAAGTGCAAGAGCTGCGATTTAACACGGGATTCATTTGGCCAGGACAGCTGCGATTTATATTTTTGGGATTTTGTGTGACTCTGATGAATGTATTCGTTATGCGAATGATTTTTTGGGTTAATCGAGTGTTTTAGTGGAGGCAAAAATCGAAGAATGGAAAGTGAATGTAAACTGAGGGTTTCAAATATTACAACAAAAAAAATGTATAAGGATATTTAGACGATAATAGCCCAAATATTATGAAATCTATATAAATGAAAGAAACTTATGTTTTACGTGTTACGGGTGTTTTCATGAACACGTCGATGAAATTCAAATCTGATTATTGCGTATGTTAGAAGTTGTCAATACGAAGGTTTTCAGCTTAAAACCGATGTAAAAAAAACTTATGCTTTACGTGTTACGGGTGTTTTCATGAACACGTCGATGGAATTCAAATCTGATTATTGCGTATGTTAGAAGTTGTCAATACGAAGGTTTTCAGCTTAAAACCGATGTAAAAAGAAACTTATGTTTCACGTGTTACGGGTGTTCTCATGAACACGTCAATGAAATTCAAATCTGATTATTGCGTATGTTAGAAGTTGTCAATACGAAGGTTTTCAGCTTAAAACCGATGTAAAAGAAACTTATGTTTCACGTGTTACGGGTGTTCTCATGAACACGTCAATGAAATTCAAATCTGATTATTGCGTATGTTAGAGGTTGTCAATATGGAGGTTGTAAGCTTAAAACCGATGTATTGCTTCGTCAGATATATTTTTGTGAATATCGTAAATTTAGCATAATAGAAAATTATTCAACGCAGGGTATTGGACATTAAGTGCAGACAGAAGCGTAGTCGCAAAGGAGTTGAAATGTAGTTTCTGTGGGGAATAAATTTATTAGAGATGCGAGCTCTCTTGAGAATTCTTAAGTTCGTCCATACGTTTTTTTAGAGAGTCATGAAAGTCTACAAATCCAAAAATCGTATGATTGTCTAGATAAGCTAACTAGAGAATCTTACTCTGTTTACACTTTAAGAGTGTTCATAAAGTATGGGCAGGAAAACGTCAGCCGGGCTCATTTGTCAAAAATAAAAAAATCTATAAAATATGGCATATTTTTTATAATTTTCTTTCGAAAAGAGGCACATTAAAATCATAAAAAATTATTTAATCAGAAACAAATATTAAATAGAAGACTAAAAATAGTTTAGCCTAAAGGCTGAAAAAATGGCTCAAATGCTTAAATATTTTATTCCTCTCAAGATGATTTCTAGCGCTAATACTTGTATTATGCAATTTTAATTCCAAATCCTATTAGCCAACTCATATCCTAAAGTTTATCCTATAAAAGCTAATTATTTTGTAAACAGTTTAGATCCAAATCGTTAATCTCCTCCATCAAATTGCCCCAAAAACGCAATAAAATGAAAAGTAAATAGATATTTTTTGTTTGTGCAGCTCAATACACAAAATATTATACAACCAACAAATAAAATAGTTACTATTTATACTATTGCCAAACTAATTATGCAAAACACGATAATTGCAAATATTTATTATGCAACTACATGCTAAAGTAATTATCTTATTATATAAACAAAAATGGTATTAGCCATAATATTATATGATTTAAGAGCATGATATATGTATACTCTATATAGTTTTTGGGGCATTACTTAGAGCTTAGGGCGTGTTACCGACTAATTATAAGCAGCTAAAAATTTTCAAAAAACTGCGGAAATAAATACAAACACCCACAAACACAGCTGCACTTAACACACACATGGCTACCAATACGTATACGTAACGTAACCGCTGCACGTGTTGGTAATCTAAATTATACGGCTAAGTCCCTGGGTTTTTATTTTATATATGTATATATATTTATTTTTTTATATAGTGAATGTGTGTGTATTTTATGGCAACACACGTGCACAAAAAAAAAATTAAAAATAAAATATATACAGCTATAAATGTTCGTAAAACATTAAAACCAGGTCAGTTTAGTCAGTTTAGTCAGTTTATACAAAAATTGCGTATACGCTGTGTATGCGCTAAGCTTTCTCTCGCTCTTAATTGATTTTGTTTTTGCTTTTATTGTTGTTGTCGTTTCTCTATTATTTAGTACGCTATGAACAAAAAACTAAATTTGTTTAAACCATTTTTCGAGGCTAAGCCAAAAAAAGGTAAAAAAAAACAAAGCTAAAATCATTTAGCTGAGATTTGTTTAGTGCGGGTTTGGGTTTGCTTTTAGACGGGTTTGATGTGGCTTTGGCAATTGGCAATCCATTTGAGGTGGTCAAAACAAAGTGAAAACTTCGATAACTAAGCTGTCAATTAAAGCGGAATATTTTATAGTTTGAGATTCTTTTTTATTGTATAAAGTGTATTTAGTTTTGAAACAAAGTTGTGGAGTAGAAATAAAGGTGTGAGAGATAAGGTAGAGAAATTAAAACACTTGATGGAATGATTGATAACTAACTTGATTTCCGAGGAAGCAAGAATAATTTTAATTAATAGTGCTAAGTGAGCATAGGAATTTGCTCTTCTATATATTTTGTCTTTTTTTATTTAAAAGACAATTTAATGCACAACCGTAGTTCATAAAAAATTTGACCGATTCAATTGTATATCGATCATTTTGAATATTTTTATTCAAAAAAGGGGTTTCTCGTTCATAAAAAGTTCCAAAACCGCTTTGATACAGAATTATTTTCAAAATTTGAAAAGGAAATGTGTATCGATAATTTTGAATCTACTTATGTAAAGGATTTGAAAAGGAAATGTGATCGATAATATTGAATCTATTTATGTAAAGGAGAGATAAAAAATGCGTAAAAAATTTCAAATCAACCTTTAAGAGAAAATTTCTAAAATTGGAAAAAAATGTTTATCGATAATTTTTATGTTCTTTCTTATAATAGACATACAACTTTTCATGGTTAAAATAATTTGTATACAAATAGTCGAATTTATTATTGTTTCTAGTTTGCTTTAAAAATACGAAAGAAACTTTAGCAAGTAAAATATATAATTGGTAATTTATCGATTAATCGATTTTATCTTTAGTGTATTCGATGATTGTGAACCGAAGTCTTATATGTATATCGAGCACGAGATACCATATTTTGAAAGTGAAGTAAATAAACAAAAAATCAAAGCAAATAAAATCAGTCTATTAAATCGATATTTTTTTAGATTATTTTTAGGCTATGTTGTATAATGTGAGCTATACATACACGATGCTACTTATGTATGAATCGATTGTTTATCGATCAGATTGTACAGAACAGCCCAAAAATAATCGAAAAATACTATCGATACAATTACAAACAAATTTTCTTAATAGTGTCAATCGATTTATTCGACAATTATTTCGATTATTCTTAAGCTCTCCTTTATAATTCTTGAAATCAATGCCATTTGGAAATAGATACATTCAAAAAAGAAATGTCTTTATATTTTATAGCTCTTATGAATATAGAGAAAGTGGTATGAGATTTGGAACTTAAGAGTTTCTTCTTCTTCTGTCATCCTAGCCTCTCAGTGAAGCATAGAGCCTCCATCCAAAGAGTTTAATATATAAAAAAAAGTAGAGGAATTATCTTAAATTTGGAAAATACTTCAACAGGCTTAATCATCTCGTTCATCAAAATTTAATATCACAAATATAGATTAGATTATAGTTTATAAATGGATACTATGCATATGATAATATGATAGATGATATGCAGAAAAGAGAAGTAGAATAAAATCTTTAAATAAAATTAATACGAGGTGTGTTCAAAAAGTAAGGTACGTTGCCCCCGAAATTCGAAACCTTGACCTTACTTTTTGAACACACCTCGTATATTCTGAGGCCATTTCTTCGCATTTGCTTCCTATATTAATAACTTATACAGTAAAAAAGTTCCAAAAAAATTTCTCTTCTTCTAAATTTAATTAATTTACCTTAAATTGAGACATTTAAAAAAATCATTTAGAAATTTCTCTCTCGTCACTTTGAGCTTGACGCCATTTTGAATACATTGATGCAGAGCTCGATAACTTTTTAAACAGTTCTCAATCTCATCTGTCTTTATCTGTGTCCCACAAAAATGGAGCTACATCTTATCAAACCCCCAAAAAAATGACAACAACAACCAATACATATCGCCATGACAAACTGACCAAAAGAAAAAAAAAGTGTCCGGAAATTTTGGCAAAAATATGGCAACATGGCTATATATAGATTCTCATACGAGCGCATTTCCTGCCAGCCAGCGGCAAAGTGGCAAATGCTACAGACGCATTTTTTGCTCCCTCTTTTTGGGGGGCTTAGGGGATAATATCTAAAAGGAATGCAACTGGAACGATACATAAATGCAATGAAATACAACGATTTTGGTTTGGCCCACGCCAAAACGCATAAAACGTCAACTTTATCAACGGAGCGCAGCAGCGGAGCAGAGCAGAGCAGATTTCGGAAGTGTCCAAAGGGTTGCCATTCGCTGTGAACGCTGCCGGAAACGGAAATATTGCCAAACCGTGCGCATTTCGCACATTTATCGTTGGCTTGCACAAGGCAATCGGTTATGCTTGCTTAGCAGCCATTTTTTTGGGGGGGTAACGAAATCTTTGAAAAAAAAGAAAACAAGAAAAAAGAGTGGCTACAAATTGGGGCAAATAAGCGTGAAAGACTTGCTTGAATGACAGATAAACAAGTTGCACAAGTTGTAAATTAAACAAAGCTGACTTTTAAGCAAGATGATGGACCAGAAGACTAACTAAATAGAATCTATCTATAGGTTGATTGAATTTGTTTAGTTGCAAAAAACTGATTTGTGTTGATCTGTCATGTAAAATGTAACAATTTAATTAAAAACTTTTAGCCCAACATGTCGGCAGTTGAGTTTGCATAAGGAAAACATTTCTTTTATATAATATACAAAATAACTGAAGCAAAAAGCGCTTGAGAAATATTGTCCCCAGTTGCAAGCAGTTGATGGCAGAGATGATGGGGCAGATGATGAGGCAGGCGACAAGCGGCAGACAATTTGTGGCAAAGTCTGACAAGATTTTTGCATGTTGGCAATAATAGAAGAAGTTTCACATGCTTCAAGTCACACTGTCAGTATGTCTGTCTGTCTGTCTCCCTGTCTGACTGTACTTTGTGATGATATATTGTCATAAAAGATGATGAAAGACCAAAAGGCAAATAAAAATCAAGTTGAAGCAAAACAACGAGACACAAAACAAACACACAGACATCCACCCACACACAGCTGTGAGTTTGAAAGAATTTCAGATGAAAACAAGATGTTGCTGACATATTTTACATAAAAAAGAGATTGAGCCGTTTTTGCTGCTGATATAGACACTTGAAAAACTGCCAAAGCTTCAAACTCCGTCAAAACATGAAATTTGTTTTACTTTTTTCGACTTTCTTTTAAAAGACATCAAAACTTTACACATATTTTATTGTGAAATGCACAATACATTAAAACTAAATGCATTTGTTGTTCAAAATAAAAAGCAAAGTAGTGTCTCCTAACAAAAGTGGTTATATTTATGGTCAAGAGCAACAATAATGGCCAACAATGCCTCCTGTCTTAGCCAACTTACAAATTTGTAAACAGCTGAATGGACATTTTTGTAGGCGGTTAAAAGAAAAAAAAGCGAAAGTTGGGCGCCAAGTTGGCCAGACTAAGGACGAGGGGCAAAGGACTTGTGACATTTTTAATAATTTATGATTTTTGTCTTGAACACAAAGCGTGTAAATTATAAAAATCCTCCGAAATTGCCGGCTAGACTGGGCATAGTTTGAGATAAGATCTTAAATTGTTGTCTAGTGTAATAAAGAGCTAAGTAAATGAGTCGAAGTCTGCAAAAATGTAAAAAGTTGATCTCAATGTCATAAGAAGAATCTGGGAATAAAAAAACTTTGAATAATTTAAAGCAGCAGAAGATGAAGTGTTTCAAGGATGCAAGAAGCTTATTAGCTTGAGAAATTATATGGAAGATAATTGGATTCTTCATTTAAATGTTTTCAATTCTTCGTAGTGAATAAAGAATCAAGAATTTCAGACCATTATCAACTTTAAATATTCATTATTCCTTCTTATACATCCAATTCGTTTTATCTTGACAATTAATGCAGTAAAGGAAATATGTCAATGAGGAATAATGGATTTCAGAAGATTATCAGCATTTAGAATTAATTACGAGAAAATTTGATTCTTCATCTTAATATTTTCAATTCTGCAGAATGCAGCAGAACTTCTCTCCTCTGTATAAAGAATCAAGGATTTAAGAAGATTATTAGCTATATTAATTAATAATTTACTTTAATATATTCAAATCTTCTCATTTTGAAATTTTATGAATAATATAGTAAAACGTTTTGTAGAAATCTTTTTTAAGTCTAATTTAAGGCTTGTCGGCATATTATTTTTTCAACTTCTGTTTTTACTTTCGATAACAATTGTTATCGGAGCTTTGCCAATCAAACTTGATAATCTTTGATTACAAGAGATGATGCTGATTATAATCTTTATCGTCTCCGTTAAGATTAGTTTATATAAAAAAAGATGACGCAACAAGTATCTTGTTATCGGAATCATATGTTATCCTAGCTCTGTCTATCAGGGTCGAAAAATTTTTATTTATTTTCTTCTTTCTTTATTTCTATAAAAACTTCCATTTCTCCATACTTAGTATCTGCAAGAACCTGCCTTTAGTTATTCGTTCTTAAAGATGATGCTAGTTTTAATAACACATCATCTCCATTGCATCTGATTATTATAAAAAAAAAAAATAATTATAATCTAACGTCATCTGACGTCACAAGTCTTATCGGCAATAAAAGCTTTCGTGGCTCTGTCTAGGGACCAATAAACTTCTACTACTTTAGTGATATTGATATAAATAGTTTTTGCAGAATTTTGGTACACTTTTTTAAAGGCGCTGCTAACTTAGTTAAAACTACTATAAAATAATTCGATAGCTTTAAATGGATTCGAAGAACTGCAGAAAAAATGTTCGATTTTAAAATCCGAATAAAATTCGGATAATGTTTTGATATTTTTTTTAGAATTTTGTAAAATTTTGTTAAGGGCGCTACCAATTTAGATGAAGCTACCGTGTAAGATTTTTGTATATCTTTGCATGAATTCAAACAGCTGAAAAAGACGAAGAATCCAAAAAGTTATATTTTTTAAAAATTAAAATCCAAGATTTAAAAAAACAATGCTTTAAAAAAAAAAAAAAACTTTTTCATTCCGACTAATATTTGTTTTTTTTTTAACTATTTCGTGAAAGTTAAAAAATAGAAAATGCTGTTCAAATATCGTATAAAAAATTTATCTAATTTAAATATTTTCTTACAAGATTGATTGTTCAGCGACATTAAGAAGAAAATCTAATTTTTGCTATTTAGTAATTTCTTCCTGGAAAATTAATCTAAATAAAATTTCAAAAATTTTCATATGCCTCAAGAATTTGTTATTTTTCACTAGAATCTTAAAATTCATCGAATTAAAATGTCAGTTCAGCCAAGCTCAAGGACACAAAACCACATATCCTTGACATTTATAAGCTATTTACATACTCAGTATGTACTATACATAATGTTGCACATATGTTTAGCTGCTTATATGTTTTCGTTTCTACGAATATGGTTCACATATTATGGCCACTTGGCCACTTGGCCATCTCTGATGTTGGCAACAAAAGTCAATGGGAAAACAAACTGCAATGCCTGCTTGACCCTAAATTGTATTGAAGCCATTGTGGCCAAGTCTATTGAAAAGCGCAGCAATCTTTTGTCCAGGCAGGCACTTGGAACATATATTTATGGAGGAAGCCACTTCAACGTCCTGCCAGCCCCCTGCTGCGTTTACCAACACTTGCAACCATATTTCAGTGCTTTACACACTTTTCAATAAACTGCTTAGTTTGTTGCAAGCTTCGCTGCTGCAGTTGCACATCTTGAATACATTGGCCAGCTCCAAGCAAACGACACCCCAGTTGTTTCAGTTTCAGTTGTGTGCAGGATTCAGTATCCTTGCCGTGATTTATTTACGCTTCCCGCTTTTGGCGCCGTGCTTTGCATCTTGTTGCTATCAAAGCGCAAATAAATAACCACGTCGGCCACGTTCCACGGAGTCCCCCTCCCCTGCTCAGATTTACGTGGCCCTCTGTAGGAGCTGCTCATTTGGCATTATGTATATGTGTGAGTGGGGCAAGCAAGTTGCAACCGTGTGGCAACTTTGACCGCAGTATATCTTTCCATTTTTGGGGGCGTTTTGCCTAGCCGACTGGACTAAGCATTTTTTGCGCTCAATTGGACACCTGTGGCTTGCATCATGCATCTACATCAAATCATTTTAATATATGGGATTTGGATGCAACAAGGACTGAACATTTTTTGGAAACTAGCGAGTGTTGAAAATTTATCAGTTTTTGGGAATCTAAGTAAAAAGTCAAGTCATGAGAATTGGCTACAACTAGGAGCGCTTTCTCTTTTTCTCCCTTATCAAGATTTTATAAGCAAATTTTTTAATTAAATTTTAATATATTTATTTTTTTTTATAAAGACATAATACAATCTTGATTTTGGCAGACGACGCTGTATTTGTATATAACAATAGGGATAGTTTCGCTTAAAATCCCAAATAGTCTTATAGGTTGAAACCAAACCACGTAATTTAGAGAAAATTAGGCCAATACACTTCAACTAAATTAAAATAATAAAATTTCCCAGTTGGGAAGGGCAGTAGCCTAAAAAATTAAATGTCACTGGTATACCCTATAAAAAAAAAGTGGTACAGTCGAGGCGGTACCCAACAGTGGAATACCCTGTACTTTTTATCTCAAAAAAATTTTTTCTGCATATTCCTACTAAAAACATTCCTATTGGAACTAATTTTTTTGTTGTTGAAATTCGATATTAATACCTATAAGTTCCCAAAAATGTTTACCGATTGTGATGAAACTCGAAAGTTACGTCAAAAAAGCTAATTAAAGTTTACGGGGAAAGATTCAAGTTGATATGTTGAAGGGTGTGGGAGGATACACGGTAAATCGATTGCGGGGGGTTCGCATCTATAAAATTTGGATGTGGATTTGTTTATTGGAGCCACATGAATCAGCTTAACAAAAATTGTTATTCGAGGTCACTTGTAACTATAATTAGGTAGAGTGAAATATTGTCGCAGTTTACTGGCAAGTGGAGGTGAAATTTGAATATTTTTTACTATATCTTTTGCTGTATTTGTCCGATTTTGTTAATTTTTCTAACAAAGATGCGCGGAACTATAACGCATCACTTAGTTAAATTTGAGATGAAAATATTACACGGTGTGCCCAAAAACCACTGGGGCAAAACCGGAGAAGATATTGACATAATTCAACAAACTTCATCTTCTGACGTTACATGTGCACCAGCTGGTAAAGTTGGGTGTTTCTAGCTCTTTAGTCTCCGAGATTTAGGCGTTCATTCGGACGGACGGACATGGCTCAATCGCTACCCGAAGTTATGATAAGCATTTTGGTATAAACGACTTGGGGTCTGCCGCGCCATCTTCTGTCTGTTACATACATTCAACAAATCTAGTAAAACCTTTGTACTTTTAAGGACAGGGTATAAAAAAGGATTAAGTATCATACAAATACCACAAAGAAAAGCTTAAGTATTACGATTGGTAATTTGACCTTTTGACCCTTTATCAAAGGCAATTCAAGATTTACACATAAATCCTTTTGCATTTTTGCATTGGAGCGCTTCCAGCAAAATGTACACTTTAAAAAAAATAAAATATAAAACATTTTTAAAAGCCAGCCTTCCATCGCCTTTGACATTTATAAGCAGACTCAAATTAAAATTTTCATAAAAATTAGAGCTCAATAAACAATTCCTTCTTATTAGATTATTTTTTTTTTTGTTTTTGTCAAATATTTTTCTTTAATTACATATTTTTGGCCTTAAAAATTTATTTTTCGCCAAACTAATGGCCGATAACCAAAATCGAACATTTTTTGTGAAACTTATTTTTAAAGGAATATTCTAATCGAATATGTTCGTTTCCTGATTTCAGTTAAGGTCTTGGAAACTTTTTTTTTTTATATAATAATTTTGAAAACTTGGTTTATAAACTTTGATTGATAATTTAGCCTCTCCCAAATTAAGTTAATTAATTTTATACAATTTAAATTTTATGCACTAAATCTTAAGCATAACGAATACATGTCGAGCTTAACTTTCGTAAAGTAAAGATTTCCTTCTAAATTAATCACCTTTTCTACTGCGTTATTAAATTATAATAAGTATTAGTAAATATAATTATAATCGCATTAGAGTTATAAGATCCGGGATAAAGCCATTAATTTTATACAAATATTTTTGAATACCTTGAAAAAGTCATAAAGTTATATATATAAACACTTTAGCAAAACGTTTGCTTACACTTTTTCTTTTATATCTGTATAACTATAATATAAACAAGTTTTCCCCCTTCTAATATTAATATTTTTTTTGGTCCCTCTTGCGGACAATTTTAGCTCAATCTAGCGAAAAGTTGTTAAATTTAGTTTTGTCCTCACAATAAACGCATTGCTGAGAAAGTTCCTCTCATCTTCTATGAAACTTCTCAAATAAAGAGAGAAAAGTTTTGTAATTCTGAAAATGACAACCTATAAAATTTGAAAGAAGAAAGAGAACAAAATTGGGAGTTAAACAATATCTTAAAGCTCAAGATACAAAAAAGTATATTATGCATTATGCCAAAAAATTGAATACATTGTAATTCAGAGAAGCCATAAAAGCCAGCAGGGGTTGAAACCCTCTAACTAATATTAAAACCATTTAAGGCATCTCTTGCTAATCAGGCTGGATTGGTCATTCCAAATCAGAAAATTGCAATTCATAAAAATGTACATACAATAGAAGCCAAAAGTATATTGACAAAACTGTGCAAAATGTATTACCGCTTATATCTAAAAACAGAGAGAAGTTACGAAATTCATTTTTCTTTTGAGAGAGAGAATTTATTATTGGCTGTAAGTGAGAAAAATGTTTCACTAATTACGATATGCATTTTTTTAATATTTGATTTTTAATGAAAAATTATAATTTTTTATGTGAACAAAATTTTGAAATTGCAATTTCTTTGATTCCCATAAGGTAAAAAAAGGGTGTGAAAGCTTTAAAAGCATTTTTTTTATTAATAAAGATAATAACCAATTTTCCTACCCTTTGGTTTTTTATAATCGGCGACAAACCTGAATCTGGTCATCTTGCTCGAAGTAAAATAGTCACAAAATATAGTGCCGGTTCTCCGACGGAATACCAAATAAGATTTTGCAAAATGCCTAGATAAACCATAAACCAAACAAATTATGATTTAATCAAAAACTTATTATTATTATTATTATATAATAGGTATTATTAATATATCAACCCATTAAATAAAAAAAACAAGCCTAAATTGATCAATATCGCGAGAATAGATAATTCTTGAAGAAAAAATACGAAGCAAGGATAATTTACAGGAAGCACCGGCAAAAATAGTAAAATCAGTTCCTGAACTTTTGCAAAAGATCTCTGACGTCAGAGGATGTTTTACTTTTTATTATTAATTTTATTACATCTAAAATTACAGCTTATTTCCTTCATCTGTCATAATATTTGGTATTGTCCCAATACTTTTGTCCACTGCTTTTGGTGGGAAATCGTTTTAATTAAGTAACCTATAATATTAAAAATAATAAACTTATGCGTTTTAAGAAGAATATTTTATCATTATTCTCAAATAAAATTAAAAAAAAAATTATATAGTATAATCAATAAATTATAAGAAATTGGCAAATCATTTTTTTTCACCCTTGTCAAAATACTTTTGTCCACTATTGTATATTCAGCAATTTAAATAATCCAATGGTGATACTTTTTCGTTTACATCTGTAAAACTATTATTTTAAAGTATGTAAAAAAAGATTTGTTTTCCTAAATTAATATAAATAAATTGCATTTAAAATGTCATTCAACTCAGTTTTATTTCAAATAATCGCCTGTTTTTGGAATATGTAAATCTGCCGCGTTTGGCTTTATTTAAATCTTTTAATAACCTACTTTATAAATATTTAACAAAAATTTAAAAAAGAATTCTAATTTTAACAAATTAGAGCTGGGCTTGAAATAAATTTTATGTCACTCCTTTTTTAATATTTATTTAATCTATCCCAACGTGGCTAAGTTACGCTATTTTATTCCCACATTACTCATACGCAGTGTTGTCCCAGCTTAATGCACAACTTTTGCTTCAACTTCAGCTCAGCAAATTAAAGGCATAAAAGTTCCGTTCGACTTAAGGTCACTTCAATTAAGTTAACGGCATGCATTCAATGCACCGCAATTGATACGGTATGTGTGCTATGTTAGTATTAGTTTGAGTATGTATACGTATATGCGATAGTTAGTGTTCTTGTGTGTGTGTTTGTTTGCATACACTGAAATAGTTCTTTCTTTGTTCATGGACTCTTCACATTTTCATGAGCGCACTCAAAGCCATTCACAGCTGCATAAAGTTAAGAAATGGCTGCTCACGCACACAAATACACTCACACAACCACACGCACACACTCAAGCACTCACTTATACACTCAAACATAGTTCAAAGACCTTTTTCGAAAGCCGGCTATTTGTGTTAAAGGAGAGAGCGCAAACATTTTCGAGCTAATTAAGGGGAAAGAGCTCCAACTTCGAAATGTTAACATAGCTTCCACAACGTGAGCGCCATTGCGCTCTTTGGAGGCTGCGTGAGAGCAACTAACGTTATGATTGCCCCTCTTGCTGTTAACTTTAGTAGTGAAGTGCTGTTAAGTTGCAGTCCAGCTGTTAAATACCAGCAAAGGCGTAAAATTCGAGTTTGATTAACAGCAATTTGGTTGGAGCTTGCTCCGTTTGCAGTTAATCTAACCAGCTGAGCGCTGTTAAGTTGCAGTCCAACTGTATTGGCAGCTGTTAACTAGCAGTGAAAGCATAAAAGACGCGTTTGATTAACAGCAGTTTTGCTTGGCAGCATGGTTAACAGCTCAGCTATTAACAGAAGTTAACTTCGAATAGCCTCCACTTTGCCCCAAAGGACTCTGCGAATTTCCCCTTTTGGTTAACATTTGTGGAAGCCAACTAGCTCTTGCGCTCTTTTGCTATACAAAATAACTTGCCTTGTGGAAGTTAACCTCATTTGGCTTTCAACTGCCTTTGCCAGCTGAACTGTTTACGCTGCTTTGTTTTTGTTTTCTTTTTTTTGTTGTTGTCATGGCTAGCAAACTTTTGGTTTGTATTTTTTGTTTTTGTTGTTGTCATTTCTTATCTGTCAAGCTTGTTGTTGTTGTACGACTGTAATACGCAACGCCCCTGCCCAGCCCGCCCCCTTGTCTGTTTGTCAACGCTCAAATCGTTTGAAAAACACAGAGCGAAAAAAAAAGTTGTTGACAGGCTGCTCCGACACACACACACATGCACAGCTCACACAGACATAGTTTGCATCAAATTAAAATAATCTTTAAGATTTATTGCACAAACAACAACAACAACAACAAGAAAAAACAAAAAATAATCACAAATGTCGAGCAAGCTATTTTTGAAGTAGCCACAAAGTAAGCTTTAAATAAGCTTAAGCTTAAAGCCATTTATGCAAATCGGCCAAGACTCTTGGCCCAATATGGGCTACACCGTGACTGAACTGACTGGAGCAACTGAAGGATGGACGGATGGTGGGATGGACTGACTGACGATGACTGTCTGTCTATCTGTCTGGCTGGCTCAAAAACCAATGCCAAGTGCGGAAGTGTTTTTAATATTTCATGAAGTCTGGCAAATTGGACTTGCGGCTGATGAGACGGGACTTTCAGTGAGTTGGCTTTGTTTTTACGGACTCGTTTGAGAGGATAAAGGATGCATTTGTTAGTGTAACTGGTATGATTTGGATGAAGCTACAAGATTGCAGCGCAGCTTAACTTGTTGAAACCAATTGAATGGGAAATTTTGAGTTGAGTTGGAGCTAAGTTGACAGCTTTTTTTTTTTTTTTGATGGGTTATATGAAAATGAAGCAAGGCGAAGTGCTTAAAAGGTGGTTAGATGAGCTACGTTAAGCTTGGATGAATATTAAGTAGCCGTAAGGTAGGCAGAGGAATTTTTTGTGCAATGTTTTGGTAAAATGCTTAAAACAGGTAGACAGACATGTGAATAATGTGCATTTTTATATTTAAAAATATATATAAAACAGATTCTTGTAGCCCAAGCAAATCTTTTTTGACATTTTTTGAATAACTAGCGATGGCTAAGAAAGCTGAGAAGAGACCAAATGGTTGAATAATTCGGAACTCTTTTGAAATAAAATCATATAAAATGTTGTATAATTTTATAATAAGTGTAGATAAAGTGTCATTAAGAAATTTATTTTATTTTAACTTATTGGGACCTTGAATTAATTTCCGGACTCCAACAATAGATGTGGCCATGGAAATAGGTATACAGTGGAAAAATGTCAATGACACATACGTACGTCATTTGAAAGATACATTAAAAGGCTGTCAGAATCAGTTAAAATTATAATTATTTGTTTGTGCATATCAAATTTTTTTCGATGGTGAAATATTTTGAAAATTGTCGAGAAAAACAGCATTTGCGGGTTTTATTGGGACACTTTTTCGCAAAGAAAACCACTTTTGAAAGTCATCGTTACTCGTGGAAGTTTATGGGGAAAATTCTTAATTAAGAACACAGTGTTTTGATTGGTTTCAACGCTTTAAAAATGGTGATTCTGATGTAAAAGACGAGCACCCAATACAGCCGAAAAAGTTTGAGGATGAAGAATTGGAGACATTACTCGATGAAGATTCGTGTCAAATAATCAATATTTTGGCAGAAACATCGAAAGTCGATGAATCAAGCTTTTATAACCGTTTAAAGGCCTTGGGAATGATACAAAAGCAAGGAAGATAGGTTTCATATGAATTGAAGTCGAGAGACGTTGAGCGCCGTTTTTTCGCATGTGAACAGTATTACTGGCGATGAAAAGTGGATCCATTACAACAATCCCAAGAGCAAAAAGTCCAAAGCCAAACATTCATGGATCTAAGCTCATGCCCTGTATTTGGTGGAACCAACATAGTGTTATCTATTCTGAATTGTTGAAACCGAATGAAACGATTACAGGGGACCGTTACCGACTCCAATTGATGCGTTTGAAACATGACCTCAGAGAAAAACGGCCAGAATATGAGCAAAGACATGATATAGTTATTTTGCAACTTGACAATGCTCGGCCCCATGTGGAAACATTCTTGGAAACTTTAAAATGAGAGGTGCTACCTCACCCGCCATACTCTCCGGACTTCGCCCCATCCGATTACCACCTATTTCGATCGATGGCACTTGCATTGAATGACCAGACTTCTTATGAAAGTACCAAGAATTGGGTCGATTTATGAATAGCTTTAAAAGACGAGTCGTTCTTCCGAGCCGGGATACGAAAATTTCCAGAAGGCATAATTTTCTTATAATTTTCTTTTCGAAATATACATATTTCGTTAACAAATATAGATACTCGAAAATATTTTTTATTTCATAATAAGATCAGACTTTTATAATAAAAAAAAATTTAACACAGAGAAATATAATATAGGTAAATGATTTAAATAATTTTCTATAATAATCTGTCTTTGCAGTCTAAAAGCAAGTCCACCTTAAAATGGGTTGCACTATTATAGGATAATTATCGAAAAGTTTAAAAAATAATAATTCTAGTTCTATGATTTCTTAAATCCTAAATGGAGCATAGAGTATACCAAAAAAGACCTTCCTTATTGATCTATAGCCTTTTTGAAATCAAATGTTTTAAGTTGCTTTGATTTTATTTATTTTTGTATATTTTACAAAAGGTTCTATTCGAAGAATTAGTTGGTCAAAATTTTGACTAAGTTAAACTTAGCTAAATATACTCAAGAAAGATTTAAGCAACTAAATTTGTGATTTTTTCAAGATATATTCTATAAAAAGTTAATATAATAAGTTAAAGAAGAAGCAGTGGTGTTAGATTTGAAGAAAGGGTTGACCATATTGGTTATTTATATTTTATATATTATTTGACATAGATATTTTCAAAGCCAAATTCTTTTAAAAATGTTTATCATAAAAGTAATTATCATTAGAAACTTTTAGTTCAACGCTAGTTCAATAAAAGTTGTGAAATATTTTCAACCAAAAGTACGCTTTTTTGAAAATATTCTTTCTTAAATTATCACAAAAATATGTAAAAAATGTTTCTATTTTTTAAAGATATTTAAACAACAAAATGCTGCAATAATAAATAAAGACGATTTATAGGAAAGGTCCGCCATATTGGTAATTTTTTTTATATAGACAGTAGACAAATACTTTAAAAATTGTACATCAAAAATACACAGACATTATGAGAAACTTTTAGTTAAAAACCTTGGCAGTATTTTAAAGTAAAGTCACCCAATTTGTTTTAAATATCTCCTTTTTTAAATTATCTC
Organism: Chymomyza amoena; assembly: GCA_037043745.1. Classification (NCBI taxonomy): domain Eukaryota; kingdom Metazoa; phylum Arthropoda; class Insecta; order Diptera; family Drosophilidae; genus Chymomyza; species Chymomyza amoena. The sequence continues at coordinate 24,708 of JBAMAX010003431.1, forward strand.
AAATATATTTTAAAAAAGTGTTCAAACTTACATTTAGCTTAAGCTCATATAGGCAGTTAAAAACGCAATCTGACAACATTTACATACCTGCAAAGAAAATTAAATACAATACATTATAAATTTAATAAAAAAAAGCCAAGCTTAAATTAATGCCTTTTGGTGCACACACAATTTGCTGTTGACAGCCTTAAAGCATTGATCCTCAATGATTAACTGCTCGTATTGACCGGGCCAAGACAAATGGCCAAATGAGCTCTGCAAATAACAAGCCCAAAGAGGTCCTTTCAATGACCAAACAAATTTATGTGCTTATTGTTACAAGCCAAAGCAATAAGTGCCACATTGCGTATACGCAGCGTAACTTTAAACTATATGTTAGGCTGATTAGTGATGTAGCTGAGCGAGTCCTTGTTATATTCCCTAGTCCTAGATCTTTATGAGCGGCACTAAAATCAAGCCCAACACACAATTTGCAAATAGTTTTGCGCAATTTGCCACAAGGCCAAAAAAATAGAAGCCCATAAAAACAAAGCTTATAAGAAATTGAAGTAGGATGCGTATACGTAATATGCGAGTGGCACATGAAAGCATTATCGAATATGATATGAACGTTTAGATATTGTGGGAATCAGTATGGCTGCCAGCTATACGCGGCGTATACGCATTATACGAATTGAGCTTTTTACGAGTCAACAACAACAGCAACAACAACAATTTTTTATGCGCACTTATTTCCGCCCCAGAAATTAGAAAACTGCTTTTTATTTTATGTTTATCAAAAAGTCAGCAGGGGTGGGCTTAAAAAAAACAACACTAAAAGAGTTGCCACACACTTTTGTATATTGTTGTTGTTTTTGTTATTTTTCACGAATTTATGATGTGTGTAACAATCGGCATAGACTAAGGACTGACAATAAGCTCTTTTCCGGCTAGTAGCGCCCTGAAAAGTATGCAATGCAAATTTTAAACATGTTTTTTATGTCGAGTGGCCACAAAAGTTACGACCCAAAAGTGGTCTATAAAGTCAGAGTAGCCACTAAAAGGGTTAATTTGTATGCCTCAAGTGTTGCGGCAACCCTGGCGCATAGACATGACTAATAATAGTCATATGCAGCTGGGCATTAAGCGATTTGGCTAATGTTGTTGGTATTTTTTTTGCCTCAAAAGTTGCTACGTGTTGTGGCAAGAGGCAAGGGAATAATGAAAGGGCATAGACACATATAAAGGGTGCAGCCGCAAAGTATGCTAATTATATTTACGTGTGTGTGGCAGACTCATACAGTTACACTTACATTTACACTGACACATGTGCATCATCTCTGTTATATGATTTGATTTTTTTTTGTTTTTTGACGCAAGCTCTGCTTTGTTTTTTGTTGTTGTTGTTGTTGCCACTTGAAATTCAACTTGATGCTCTTTTATGTCTGCGGTTGTTGTGTGTGCATACACTGCAAACAAAAGCGTAAGGGTTGTCTGAGGTTGAAGAAGACAAATGTGGAATGAAAGGAACTTATCGAATTTTTTACCAAATTGATCGATTGATTGAATGAGAAAAGAAATTTACTAAGACATATATATAGATTTCCCTGAATGATGCCTGGAAGGGGCATGGGGATCTAAAAATTGCTCAAACAGAACCAGGACCTGCAATTTATAGCCGAATCGGAACGGCGGAGACTTTCTTCTTTCTTTTAAGACATGTATAAATTTTTATTATTGTTATCGAGCTCAATTCCTAATTTATAATTAAGAAAATTAGATTTGCTTTTTTGAGTCAAGACCCCTGGGAGGGGCATGGAGGATCTAAAAGCTGTCCAAACAGAACAAGGACTTGCAATTTTTAGCCGAATCCGAACGGCGGAGACTTTCTTCTTTCTTTTAAGACATGTATAAATTTTTATTATTGTTATCGAGCTCAATTCCTAATTTATAATTAAGGAAATTAGATTTGCTTTTTTAAGTCAAAGTATCAGAAAATTTTATCTATACATATGTCTATCCGTCAAACCGTCTTTTTTGGACTTTTCTTTTTTAAATCAACATTTTTTTAAAAGATTTGTCTTCTACTACAAGTTTTTTGCTTATTTTAAAAGCTATTTTAAGAAGGCGAATTTTTTTACTGAAATCCAAATAATTTTTTCTATACAAATTTTGTAATGCCACATTCTAAAATTTTTAAAAACATTACAATCTTAATTTCTTATCTTATTGCCAGACTTTGCGCTCTTTTTTTAATTCAAAATTAAGCGTGATTTTTATATATAGAAAATTTAGAAATATTATGATATCGCATATGGATTTATTTAAAAATTAAACAAGATTTTTGCGCTACAAATTTTTTTAAATAAGAATTTAAAATTTTTCAAATGATTCATTTGATTTGATACAAATTTTTCCAAAATCTGTGGAGAATCTTTCTCATTTTGCCACTTTAGAGACCTTATTCTATACATATTTCTATCCATCAGCTCGACTTATTTCGGACTTTCAATATTCCAAACCAAAGGACTATCAAAATTTTATAAAAGATTTTTCTTTGGTTCAAGTTTATCGTTTATTTTCAACTTTTTTAATAAGATTAAATTATAAAAAATGAGTAAAAAATTTTTATATTATATTTTGTAACTTTGGGCATGCAAATTTTTCCAATAAATGGAGATGACGTAGCTTTTTGGTTGGCAAAAATAAATGTTTAATAACATTGTAATTTTATTTTCTTATCTTATTGAGAGGCTTTGCGGTATTAATTTAATTCGAAATTAAATTAAATTTTTTATTTAGAAACTTTATAAATATTTTATTTATCTCTGATGGATTTAATTTAAAACTAAGCAAGATTTCTTTGCTAACATGTTTTCATTTGTTCATTCAGAATTTAAAATTTTTCAAAATTTGTAATATTTTTTCTAAGATTGCTAAAGAATATTCTAAAATTAGTGAACAATTCTCTGAAATTGGTAAAAAATTATCTAAAATCGGTAACAAAAAATTCTAAAATTGGAAAAAAATCTGTGTAGTATTAAAATTGCAATTTGATTTTCTTGTTTTATGGTCGGGCTTTAATTTTATTCGAAATTAAGCAAGATTTTTATATTTAGAAAATTTTAAAATATTTTGAATTCACAGATAGATTTAATTCACAATAAATCAAGATTTCAGTGCTGTCAAAATTTCTAGTTTTTCATTGAGAATTTAAATTCAAAATTAATAAAAATATTTTTCTAAAAATGGTAAAAAATTGAAAAAATTGAAAAAAAATGTTCTACTATTTAGAAATTTTTTCCCAAAATTTGTGTAGGAATAAAATTGCAATCATATTTTCTTATTTTATTATGGCCAGGATTAAATTTTATTGGATATTAAGGAAAATTTTATATTTAGAAAATTTTAAAATATTTTGAATTCACAGATGAACTTAATTTAAAATAAATCAAGATTTCAGTGCTGTCAAAATTTCTAGTTTTTCATTGAGAATTTAAAATTTTCTAAAATTGATAAAAATAATTTTCTAAATTGGTTAAAATTTCAAAAAATTAGAAAATTATTTTCTACTATTTAGAAAATTTGCAAAAATTTGCAAAATTTGTGTAGCCTTAAAATTGCAATCTAATTTTCTTATTTTATGTCCAGTCTTTAATTTTTTCGAAATTAAGCAAAATTTGTATACTTATAAAATTTTAAAATATTTTGAATTCTCATATGGTTTTCATCCAAAATTTCAAGATTTCAGTGTAAACAATTTTACGATTTTTTCATTGAAAACTTAAAATTTTTTCTTAAGTTTGTAAAAAATTTTCTAAAGTTGGCAATAAAATTTCTAAAATTGGTAAAAAATTATCTAAAATTCTTCGTTTCTAAAATTGGTTAAAATTTTTCTAAACTTGGGAAATATTTTTATAAAATTGGAAAAAGCTTTGCAAAAATCTGTGTAGGATCTGTGCCATTTGGCAATATTGTTTGGAACGTTTCAATGACTTTGGATAAAGATTGCGACAAATAATGATGTTCAAGGGCTAACCAGAAATATTACACCTATTCCACGTAGCCTCTAGGCATTCATAAATGCTCGAAAATCTGGTACTAACTGAATAACTAATTTAATCAAATCTATCTTTTATTTTTTATATTTATTGGCAATCATAAGCCTTAACTAAAAATCATATTAAAAGAATTTGACAAAAATGTACTCGTTTTGAAAAGATCTCTAACTCCAAAATAACTTTACAGAAAACTATTTGCAAAACAATTCAGGTTTTTGGTTGAAAACTGGTTCAAAATATCAGAACAAATTAAATATCTTTTTAAAAAGAATTTTCAGTTCACTTAGGGCTTTTATATTGGCAATACTATTCCAAATCTAGTATTTAAACTTAAACTCTTCTCATATATTTCATTTTTAAAGATAGATTGATCCAGGAGACATTTAAAAAATTCTTATCCCTAGAATCTCCACCAAAATTTCAAATTATGTTTAGCTCTGCTTAAAGCAAGGCTACAGCGGCCTGAGTCCGCTTGGATACTCATTTGGTTATTCCTATAAAAATTTCTTTTCATTTTTAGAGCTACAACCAAATAGTTTCAAGCAGCCATTTCCCACGATTTATGTCCGATTTGGCCTATATAGAAAACTGAGATTTAACAACTGGCACACAGAGACCATTCCCAAGCATTTTTCCCAAGAGCAGCAATATCAATATCAATTTTAGTGAATTCTAGATTAAAATATATAGTTAGTTAAGCGATTCCCAGAGATGCTTCTCAAATAGTTTTTCCAAGAGCAACAAAATAGAATATAATTTTCGGGAATTATAGATAACAATATATAGCAAGTTCTCAATGGAGTAGAGTATTTCCAATTCGTTGCATACCAACTGCAGCCGAGCCACTTCTACATGGTAACCAAAGATCACTCCCAATCATTTTCCCCAATCGATTGAACTTTTTGGAATTTTAGTTGACAAGGCATAGTAATTGCAGTGTATCTCAAATTCGTTGCATACCAATTGCATCCGACCGACCCACTTGTTTGTTATGGTTATTATTGTGATTGTTGTTATGGCTGCTGTTTGTTCGTTGTTCCAACCCAACGCCCTCTGTGGGCCAATTTATGCATGATTTGCTTTAGACCAAGGCCAAGAACAGGGCCAAAAGCTGCTAACATCTAGGCAGGCGTTAAGCCTAAAAGTATGCATAACTAAAAAGAGCACGTTCCACAGATAACAAAACAAAGGCACACGAAAAAGCAAAACATTGATATCTGTATTTAAAGCCAGAGAGAGAGGTGAGAGAGAGCGCATCTATATATATAATTGTATCTGTGTGGGAGTGTGTGTATCTGTGTGCGGTCGAGTGTATCTGTATTTTGGTTATTTAAGTAAATGGGCAACGCTTGAAAGCATATTTTTTGGCAAACATTTTGAATCAGGCCCCAAACAGCTGTGCTTCAATCCCTTCGAGAGCATTTAAAGCCTTAAAGTAACCCAACAGTAACCAACAAGGTCAAAGAGAAGTTGCATGCAACATTTTGTTGCTGCCTGTTACAAACGAGCCAATAAATGCTGAGCTACAAAATAAACAATAAAACTTGAGCAAAAAGCGGAAAACGAAATAAAAGTCGAACTAATGCAAAAACGGAAAAATTTTCCAACAGCTGACAAAGAAAACCAAAGTAGGATTTTTTTCTCCTTTTGGCCAGAATAAGAATTGACGAAAGCATTAAAATGGAAATTGCAAACAAATGCATTCAAAGTTTATACTCAGAAAGAGAGAGAGAGGGAGGGAGGGAAGGAAAATCAGACAAAAGAAAAGCCAGGACGAAAAATAAACAGTAAGGTGTACGCATAGTAAAGCCATTACCTTAAAAAAAGAAAAACTAAATAAGTAAGCTTGAAGTGAAAATCCCAACTATAGAAATATTTTTTGTTAAAAACTTAAAAGGAAAAAAATGTACACAAAAATGTAAATATTTATTTTATATTTTAATAATTAAGCAGTAGTAAATATGTAAAGGCAAAATAAAAGTAAATAAGAAATAAAGTGAAATCGCAGCAAAATATTAAAAATAAAACTAATGGAGAAAGTTAGTGAACAACTGAATAAATAAGCTTTAAAAAATAGTTTGGCTTGAAACATTTACTTATTAATTTAATAGTACGTCATGAAATATTTATAAAATTAAAAAATAAATACCAAGATATTTGGGTCAGTAGAAATAATTTTTTTATCCCATTTTGGTTGAGCGAAAACTAAATTTAAAATGTTTAGAATTTTATTCCCTTTCGTAACTAAATGCCAAAACTAAACAAAAATTTTTTGCTGTCAATAAAGAATATAAGCCAAAAAAATTCGGACTAATAAAAAAATTTAAATTTTTTTCAGTAAAAAACAAATTATAAAAATATTTACTGTCAATAAAGAATATAGGCAAAAATTAAGGACTTATAAACATATGTAAAGAAAATTTTTTTTCATGGTTTTTCATTACATAAGATAATTCGATTCTAACTCCTTAACATATATAAATTTTTTATCAAAAATTTCTCAGCTACAGCAAGCAATATTTTTATATTATTTCCGGCAAATAAAGCAAATTCTTATTGAAATATATTAAATTCTTTCTAGAATTTTACCCCCCCCCCCCCCCCCCCCCCCCGCTGCTTAAAAAAAAACCCATTTTTTTCTAATTTTTTTTAATATAAACAAAAATAACTGAACAATACATTTTTTTATTTTTGGAAATTTACATTAAAATTTTCGAAATTCAAATTTTTTTTTTTTTCCCCCCCCCCCCTCTTTTTTTTTTTTTAAATGAAACAACAAGTATTCCGTTTGATGGGTGTGACCACCATGCGCCGAGTTTTTTTGGATCCCGGCTTCAAAATAGTTGATCCCATAAAATGTCAAATTTGCCGCCAGAATTCAAATCGTTCCGCTTTTTTCTAGAAATGTCAAGCGGCAACTTTTTGTTGTACGGTTTTTTATGAGATCATCGCCAAATTCTTTTTCTGCATTTTTCATAAGGCTTTGAAAAAGTAGGTTAGTCTGTATCTGAAACAGCTAAGAATTTCTTCTGGTTTCCGGGACAGTGCAACCGATTTCCCCCCCCCCCCCCCCCCCCCCCCCCCCCCCCCTTGTAAACTGGGACGAAAGTCAAAGATAATAAAACTAGAAATAAATGACATATAAAACAAAAATATAATGACAAAAAATAAAATTTGAGTTTATTTCACCAAAATCCGCAAATGCGGAAGTATTCGGTACCCGATGTCAATGAACCAGTTCCAAAAATGTTCGCAAAGAATTACGCCATCATGTCAATATCTAAAACCGGAGCAATTTTTATGGAAAAGATCGAAAAAAAACTTGATAAAATTCAGCAAAAAATTGAAAAATCATCAAAATTTTTACAAAAATTCAACTTTTGAAGCGCCAGAACTTCGTCATTTATGATTGGATTTTAAACAACTGTAATTTTTTTAGGAAATAATTTTGTTATCTTTAACTTTCGTCTCAGCATCTCAGCGTCTGGCAAAATTCGAAAACGAAAAACTGCAACCCAACGTTCGCGTTAAGGACAGCAAAAAAAACCTTCCAAGACTGTGAATTCGATGAAAAACTGTAACAAACAGATGATGATCTTTTTTCACCATTAGGAGTTTTATAACTCCAAGACATTTCCAAGCTATTGCAAACAGTGGCGGAAGCATGGAGGGAAGTTCGAAGTTGGTTTTTCCATAGGGTGAGCATCTCTTGGGTTGGCTATTAAACACTCCTAACTCGGAATATACCCGTAAAAAGTTGAATATCTTCGTATCCATATGTCCAGTTCAAAACAACTGAGTTTTAGTCATGGTTTAACAACCAAACAACGCATTAATGTGGTAAAGGCGTTATATGGAAATGACCATTTTATAAAAAAACAAAACCATAATTGAGGACAGTATCGACGAGTTGCTTCAAACATCGACGCACCATCGCAAGAATAACGCCTTGGAAGGACCACTTTCTTCCGAAGTTTGAATGCGGATTCCATATCACGACAATCCATTTAATCCTAAAGAACTGTTTCATGCGGATTTTGGGCAGGCCAGGCAGTTACCGTCAACTCCAGCTTTGGTTTCATCTATTTGGTTTCCTATAATAGCTGTGAAATATTTGTCTAATATTTATATACTTCGAAGTAGCAAAACCCTGTATGACCAAGTCCCTGATCCGCACCTAGTTAGAAATTCAAATTAAATTTTTTTTTTTTAATTTTAACGATTTTTCTTAAGGAATAAATTTTCCTTAATTTGACGTAATTAAAATTTTTTTTAATTTCTCAGCTGTTAAGATATATCTATCTCAGATTCAATATATTAAGCTAGTTTTCAGCAATATTTTTAATATTTTTTCGGTAAATAAAGCAATTGTTAAAGTAATTTGAAAAAAATAAGCTACATTTTTAAAATATTCGATTTTTTTTCTTCCTTCTTCATATTTTATATTTGGTGGCAAAAATTACACAAACCTTTTTTTAACTAAAAGTTTTTATTATTGCAACTATTCTTTAAAATAAAGATTATCTTTTGGATTTCTTTGGGATTTTTTTTTTTTTAATTTTTTTTTTTTAAATTGTAATGATTGTTTTTCTTAATTTGGCAAGGCAGCATTCAAAAACCTAAATCTTATTTAAAATTTCTAATTTCAGTCTTTTAAATCTCATTTTTTTGTCATTTTCTCTGAAAGTTACAAAATTTTATAATTTTCAAGAAAATATACAAAAAATTCGGAATTTAAATAATTCATAAAATTAACCACAAGTATTTTTAGGTGGGTGAGTTGGTTAGATTTTGGTCATGCAAAGATTCTTAAGGGAAACCCAATTATTTCCGAAAGCACAGACTACTGCATACCGCAGGAACATTTCACAATCAAATTCAGAGCCTATATTCCAACCAGGGAGGAGTGGAATACAGGTATACCAGGCCCAGCTGGCTCGGAAAAGATATACACGGACGGTTCCAGACGAACGTGGTGTCGAAGGCGTCTACGTAAATAAATTCAACGTTACAACTGCTTTCCGACTCCCGGACCACTGTAGTATTTTTCAAGCAGAGATCACTGCAATCCAGGAGGCTTTAATATCCATAAGAAGCCTACTAGTTCGAAATAAGAACATTCGTATCTATTCGGACAGCCAAGCGGCTATTAAGTCCCTAGTTTCGATGGCCGTGTATTAAGTCGGTGAATAACTGCCGCTTGTCTCTAGAGGAGATAGCTGAGCTGTTTTCAATTCACCTCATATGGGTCCCAGGACATTAGCACCTCGAGGACAACTGTATTGCGAATGAACTGTCTAGGCAAGGAACTACCAGCATCCTCCTTCAAGTCAATGAGGGCCTGGGTATACCCATGGCCAGCTGCGTAAACTGAGAATACAGAAATTTTTTTCGCTATCTGTGCTGATAAAACGTGAAATCGGACATCGAACGCGTATAGGATCTCACGCCAAACTTGGCCGATATACTGCAGTAAATGAACCAAAGAACTTGGCTGTGCTATCACAGGAGACTGGCTGGTGGGAAATCACGCATCCAGGTTCCCGTATTTCATGTTCCCTACCATCACTTTTGGAGATGGAGTCAGTGGAACACTTTTTCTGTCATTGCCCAGAACGGGGCAGTAAAAAACTTAGATTTCTAGAGTCCCACTTTTTTGACGATTTATCTCAGCTTCTGAACAGATTCCAAAATGCCTTTTAAGGTTTATTCAGACTGCCGGACGGCTTCCTCACCTTATATAGGGGTGCATCTTTTTTTTCTTATACATTATGTAAACTCGTTATTTTAAATAGTATGTTTTGATCAAAAAAAATATAAATTTAAAGAATTTTTTTGTAATTGAAAATTATAAGCACAAAAGCTATAAAATAAATTTTAACCGAAGAAAAATGGGCCGCACTATACTAAGTAGTAAATTAGCTATTAACAGCTAACAGCTTTTCCACGACTGTTGCTCAGCTGCTTGTTAAAATATTTATTTTCAATGAAAATCCCTTAAAAAAAATGAGTTAACCACCCCATTATCCTTCGCCATATGGTTACTATACACTTTGATTCCATTTAGCCTGCAACCAAATCGCATCCCATTCAAACTGAGCACATTTCATATAAAATTTTTAAACGTCAAAAAATGGCAACTAGTAATAATAACTTTTATAACTGCCACAAAAAGGGGCACGAAAATCACAACCACCAACAAAAACTGACTATCAATATTTGCATTTATGCCACGCCCACACACATTTACTTTTGCAATTTATCCAAAAGCCCAAACAAATAACAAAATGAAAAATAAAAAAATGGCGAATGGGAATAAAAATAAAAATGGCAGCAGCTTTTTAATTAACATTTTCATGGTCGCAGTCGCGTCACATCAGCCACATGAAAAGCCGCAATTTCCCATATAGACTCATGTCTATATATATATATATGTTTTATATACTATATAGTGCACACAGTGAGCCCCAAAAGTATGGCAGCAGATTTTGGTTTTCAATTTACAAAGCGCTTATGTAAGCTCAACAGACTATTAAACAATTGAAAAGCATTTCGAGCAAATAATGAGAAAAATATACTCTCAATGCGAGCCACTTAAAATTGACACAAAAACAAATGCAAACAAATAACACACGGATACAAACACAAATACTAGTGCAATAATTTGGGACAGTGGCGGTAGTTGGATTTGATTTGGAAAGGGGTGTTAGTAAAGATAAAATGCGGGGAATAATTTTTAATGTGTACTATAAAAAAGTTCAAACCTTAAGGCAGACAATTTATTTGACATATTCTAGAATGTTCCAAATTTAAAAAGGAAGAACAGCTTTAATAGAACACACAAATATCTTTACAAAACTTTTTTGTCAGACATTTTCTTGAGTCCTAAAACCTGCGGCAAAACAAGGCGCATCTTTTGGTGAAATTTGATGGCTCTATCTTTAATACTTTCTGAGATTAGGGTGTTCAGATGTACACATGGAAGCTGAGCTGAGCGTATGCTCTAGCCAATGAAGTGAAATCATTTTTAGCAGTGGCGGTAGTTGGAATTGATTTGGAGAGGTGTTTATAAGATGAAATCGGGAGATCAATTTTTAATAAGTTCCCAAAAAAAGTTCAAACCTTAAGGCCGAAAATGTATTTGTAAATTCTAAAATGTCTCAAATTGAAAAAGGAAGAACGGCTTTAATAGAACACTAAAATTTGTTTAGAAAACTTTTATGACAGACTATTTCTTGACTCTTAAAACCTGTGGCAGGCTAAGGGACATCTTTTAATGAAATTTGATAGCTCTGTCTATCATACTTTCTGAGATTATAGTGTTCAGACGTACACACGGAAGCAGTTGAGCGTATGCTCTAACCTATGCTTAAGATTTTGTTATATAGAACTTAAGAACTTCTTCTACTATATTTTTGATAAAAATATTATTCTAATTAAATAAATAGTCATAAATTAACCCCCTTCAACGCCTCTGACCAACCCAATAATACACACACACACACACACACACTCACACACTGGCACACTCAAGGCCAACATTTTATAATGAACAACAAACAAGTCCAGCTAAGAGCGAACAAATACAAATACAAAATTATGTACATATAAAACGTTGGCTTGCATTTTTGGCAGTTGAAAATTGTGTTAAAAATATAAATTAAAATTTGAATTATGTAATAAATTAAATAAGAATTTTTGGACATATGGCTTGGCCAAAGGCTTTAAACAATAACCAATATACACATTACTACGACAATACTTTGAATTTATTACAAATATTCCCAATTCGCATTCAAGTCAAGTTTTTGGCTTTAAGTTGTTTTAAAATTAACACGCTGACATTTGTTGGCCATGTTGTCGTTGAAAATGTTTTTGATGTTTTCTAACCAAATTTATTTGCTAGAGCTGTGTGTAGCCTAAAAAAAAATACGCTACTCCGTTGAAGTTGGCCAGCATGACATGCCGCTAATAAAAGCCAAAATGCACTTTCCAAAATACACAAACTAGACCAACACACAGACAGCGCAGCATACAGGTTGCTGCCATTTGCACTCAGTTATGACGGGTCGCCATTTATGTATTGTTGTTGGTTCTGTAGCCGCCTCCATTGTCCAAATGTGGTCAATATTTGTGCTATTTAGCTTGATCATGCATAATCTACATACTTTATTTTGAGGGGGGCGTATGGGGGTGTGTCTATGTGTGTATGTGTTAGTATGCATATAATATATATGTTTGTACACAACTGTACATAGGAGTTAAACCAATTTAGCTGCAGTACGCATGGAAAATATAAATTTAAATTTACTATTTACCATTTATTCGTTTTGGTCAACATTTGAGCCTGGCTTGAAGTAGACTTAAAAACAACTTTTTGAACTTTGGCCTTAATCGTTGGAATAAAAATATTTGAGAATTTGTTATTCCAGTTCTGGCTTGCTTTGGAAACTTTTTAAAGAACTATGTATTTATTTTAAAAATTGTAACAAAAGATTTTCGTAAGTGAAAGAAAAGCAATTTGAAAAGTTGAAAATGGCGTTTTTTGAAGAAAATTTTAGATAAACTCTTTGGGAATTATTTAAACAAGCACAAAGTACGACTACAGAAGGCTTTAATAGGCATAGTTTAGTAAAGATTTAAATTCCATAATCAGTATATAATATGGTTGCTCTTAGAGATTCCTATTTTCGATTTGCTTGCTGGAAAGATTTTAATGAAAATGTGACTTTTAGTAAAAATCTTTTATTATTGTGTGTCTTTCAAGACATATTGATCTTGAGCGATGTATAAATAGGTTTATGTCTTTCGTGAGCTTTCTACGCGAGAAGAATTGAATACCTCACTGTGCTTCGCATTTGGGTCATTTTATAAAATATATATATATCTCTTAATCTCATGAGTGTTTTTAATGATGAAGCGATGTGGAACGATTTAAAGATTGGTTTATGTTTTTTAGATGGCTTTAGGTCAGGTTTTTATGGGAGAAGAATTCAAACGTTGACTTTAAAAAAATATGGATATTATTTTTATGAATCACATATTAATACCTTATCTCTTGAAAGATTTTGAAAACAAAGCGATCTTGAGCAATTAGATCGATTCATGTTCGAATAGGTGAACTTTAATTAATTGTTATTGATTATTGGTTAGGCTTTGAAGCGAGAAGAATTCAAATGTCGACTAAGAAGCAAATATAAATGTCTTGTCGCTTCAACGATTTTTAATCTCTTTGATTTATGTTTATAAAGGTAGCTTTGTGCAAGTCTTCTAGGCGAGAAGAATTCATTTGTTGAGTTTGGAAAAAAAATAAGGATATAAGATTTTGAAAACAAAGCGGTCTTGAGCAATTAGATCGATTCATGTTCGAATAGGTGAACTTTTATTAATTATTATTGATTCTTGGTTAGGCTTTGAAGCGAGAAGAATTCAAATGTCGACTAAGAAGCAAATATAAATGTCTTATCGCTACAACGATTTTTAATTCCTTTGATTTATGTTTATAAAGGTAGCTTTGGGCAAGTCTTCTAGGTGTGAAGAATTCCTTTGTTGACTTTGGGAAAAAAATAAGGACATAAATTATTTTTGTGTTAGCTCTTTAGCAAGAGATCAATCTTGAGTGATCGGATAATGTTTATTTCTTCTCTTTATATCTTCAGCAATGATTCGCGATCATGAGCGATCTGTAGATTGGTTCATGTTTTTGAAGATGTGTATGTGTATTTATCACTTATTTCTCTTGAGGGATTTTTGAAATTAAGGTCCCTGGAGCGATCTGCAGTTGGGTTCATATCTATTTAGGCACTTTTTGGTGAGATTTCTATGCGAGAAGAATTCAAATTGCATATCGATCTTGTTGTTGAAGCGATTTTTAGGACAAAACTATTTTGAGTGAACTACAGATAAGTTGATTTATGGTGAGACAAAATGAAAATCATATTGAGAAAATAGTGTTGGATTAAAAATAAGCAGATTTTTCGAATAATAGTCGTATTATCCATATTTTTTTAATAAACACCCAAGCCAGGACTTTTACGATAATGCGAGATTTCTTCGTTTGAAATGTAAAAAATTTGCAATTAAAATTTTCTCTAATTACAAAAATTTCCAGATTTGATTTGTATATGTGAACATGCAATTAAAATCGATTCTTTTTTCGATTTTAGGAGGAAAGAACTACTTCTACTCTCCTAGCGGAGCATAAAGCCTCAACCATGATTTGGTTTGTGGATGGAAAGGAGGTCTTTACTTTACTTTACTCACAAATGACTTTCAGTCCATTTTTGGCAGTTTTGGGGAGGTGGTCCGCCTACTGGCCTCAACAATCCTATGAAATCTAATCAGCTTGATCAGGCATCTTGTAATTAAGGGTTAAGGGTCGGCGGGTTCCATGGAAGAGACTACAATGGGCTGGATCTTGTGATCTTTTTTATTTTTATTTCAATAGAAGTGGATTTTTAATCAAATTCAAAATTCTTTCAACTTTAAAAAAAGCTTTAAGAAAACTAATTTTTGCAACACTTTTATCACGGTGGGAAAATACCCCTCTCCAATTCCCTTGCCGGATTTGTTATTACTTAATTAAAAGTTTCGGTTTTTGATTTTAATTCGGAACTGGACCTTTTTTTGGTCATTATAAATTCTGGGTTATTGTATGACTTTGCAATTGAGAAGATCATATTATATAATCACGGTTTCGATTACCAATGTGATCAATCACCTTCTCTAAAAGTCCTATAAGCGAAAAAGTTTATATATAAGCTCAGCGTTTCTACAGGTTTCCCATTAGCCGTCTGAGTAGCTTTATCGTGAATATCAGACAGGAATGATTCCTATATTAAATTTACACTTCAACTTCTTATCGCCTCATAAAAATTTCTTTAAAACTTTTGAACCAAGCCGTTTCTTTCAACCCTTTAAACTCCCTTAACTTCTAAATCCATACATTTCCGGTCTTTGAGTTAGTGCAACGGACTGCTTTACGAGCAGCCTAAATCTTCATATTTCACAAACTTGGCCCAACCTCTTATGGCATTCATTGTTGAAAAGCATGGAGCCGGGGTAAAATCTTTTTTCCATCCCAGCCAGTTCCGGTGCACCAAAAAAAGATGCAAAACTAAAGTTTTTCATTTGAAAGCCAGCAGTAAAATTGCAACACGCTTCAGCGAGCTCCCCCGAGAGCAACACTTAGCCCACCAAAAAAAGAACCAGGAGGCAGGTCGGGCACCAAAAAGCGTTCATAAAACTGCAGCTGGTCAGTGCCAGCGGCGTGAGTGACGTCAGCAGCGTGGGAACTAACCAGCACCAGCACTAAGGTACAACTAGTAACTCACCTGAATTGGGTCCATTGCTGTTGGGACGCGCCGAGGGCGCTCCATCACGTGCCTCCACCTCCAGAGCATAGGCGCCCTTCTTCTCTCTGTCGAAAACAGTTTTGGTGAAGATTTCGCCGCTTTGCAAATTAATTTCAAAAAATTCCTTGCCCTCGTTGCGCGGTGAATCAACGATGTAGTAGTAGACCTATGGAGATAGATAGAGTTGAGGGTTAGAGGGTTAGTGATGTACTATATATAAAGGTAGAGTTGTTTATAAGTCTTGACTTGGCATGAAATTGCTACAGTTGTTGGCTTGATTAGTTGCACGAGCCCAGCGCACAAATATGCAGTTTTTATTTTGGCAATTGGGCAGCAAAACTAAAATCTAAAAAATTTGTTAAAAAAAAACAAATTGGAAACTCGAACATGGCCGACGGAAATGAAAAAGTTTAATTGAAATTGTTGTAGTTGCAGTTGTTGTTGTTGTTGTAGTAGTAACAGCTAGTTAGATGACCAAGTGTAGGCAAGGCCTTAGAAGTGTGATAATGAGAAACAAATCCCAAAGTTTCAAGGATTCTCGCTCAATCCCTGCAGACAAGTCAGTTTTGGGTGTTACAAATGAAAACGCTAATTAGTGCGAAGATTTCGCGGACCAAATTGGCTTGGGGACATAATGAAATGCAGCCAAAAAATGGGTAAAAAAAAAAAACAAAATGACCGCCTTGGCATTTTATAATAAGCTGGCAGCATTGTCGAGGGTTGCCAACGCGCTCATTTTTTTTTAATTTTGCATTAATAGTTGTCACTGTCTGTGCTGCTGTCTCGCTTTTATTTGCCTTTTTCTTTGTCCTTTTTTTTGGCCCGGAGCACTTTTGACTTTCACTCTATTTACGGTCCAGCTTAGCATATTTAAAAGCGTATGAAGAGGAAGAACTCAAATAGTCGAAAAAAAGTGCAACGGTCAGGAAGGTGACCGACAGTGGAATACCCTGCAGACAAAATTTTCGGAAAAACAAACTGAAAGATGCGACGTATTCAGGATTCAAGATGGATGAGATATTTTCCAGCAGGAGAGTCTGCGAGTCGATCCTTCTGAGCTCCGGAGCTGCATAGTTTATGCAATCGGACAAACTTGGTATAAAGGAACCTGCGGATAAAACACTTGCTTTGGTGAATTTTAAAAAAAGAGAGATTTCCAGCTCTTATAGCTTCTGAGCTCCAAGAGCTCATACAATCGGACGAAGCTATGGGAAAACCTGCGTACGGATACAATTCTTTCCTTCGAAAAGTTTGAGATTTCCAGCTCTTATAGTTTCTGATCACTACTTGTTCAGACAAACCCGCGAAAGAACGTTCTCGCATGGTCTAATCGCTGCCCAAGGTGACGACAACCTTGATGCTCTCTCGCGCCGTCTGTTTTAGAATTCTCTCATACACCAAAATCGTGCAGAGTATTAAAAACCTTAAACCGCTTTGACATTTATTAGTTACTCAGCTAAGCAGAAAGTAGTTTGAGTAAAAGACAATTAATCTGGTAAAAAAATTCTCTATATTTAAAAAAAGGACTCCACGCTGAAAATCTTTTTATAAACATTTAATGGCGTTCTGACGGTATTGCCATATAATTATGGCAACTTGACGCCTTTAAGTTGGCAACGCTTCGCTGCTTAACTTAATTAAATTGCAAATAGTTAAGAGCACATCCTTAACTGACTTAACTGACTGTCATTAATTTGCCTCTGCGAAAAATCTTCTTTACGCATTTCCGCGACGCGCTTCTTCAATTTACTGTTGCTTCAACCAATCAAGCGACCCAGGACTAATCGACAGAACGACTGAGAGAGTCAGTCCTCAGTCCAACACAACCTACCTGATTATTTGGGAATGTTCCATCCTTGTCAATGGCATTCACTTGTGTCACTTTTGTGCCAATCGGTTCACCCTCCAGCACCGTTTCCTGTTCGCGTTCGGTGAACAAAGGTATTTCGTCATTAACATCCTCGAGCATTATGTAAACGGTTGCTTCCGATGCCAATTGCTGTGCACCGTTGTTCTGCAAAGGACCAAAAACAAAACAGATGAGAAAGAGAAAGAGAGCGAAAAGAGCGCATTAAATTTCCGTTTCAATTTTACAGATTACATAACAAAAAGAGTTTTAAAAATTGCTTTGTGAGTATTTGATTTTTTTTGTCCTTAATAATTTGCAGCTTTTTATTTTTAATGAGTGTGAGTTATATTCGTTCGATTTGAAGAGTCTTCTGCTTCACTTAATGAATATTCATTAATAACTTTTCATTTTGAATACAGCATTTTCATTTATTTCAGATATAATCAGCTAAAAAACTTAAAAATGAGTAAAAAATATATAATTTTATAATAAGAAGAAAAATTTAGAAATAATAAGAATATTTCAAATATTTGTAAAACAATCCAAATAAAATGTATTATATTGTAAAAAAGGAATAAACTTATCCTTGTAGACAAGTTGAGAGCATAAAAAATAAATAGTTTTCAAAATAACTAATTGAAAATTAAAAAAAATATGGAGAAATATTAAAAAAATGTTTCCAAACGAAACTATTTTAAAATTTATAAGCACTTCAGTAAAGACAATTTTAAAAATGCCTGACTGTAGAAAAATTTTTTTTTATTGCTAATGTTTTCAATTTTAAAATTTATGTGCCATTAAGTGAATTTTTAAAAAACCTGACTAAACATTGTAAATTATTTTAAAAATTTTGAAAATTTTTGATTTGAATTTCAAATGCTTAATATTGTTAAAAATATATATATTTAATAATAAAAAGTTTTAAGAATAGCTAAAAAAAATGTTTAAAACCTAAGAAATATAAGAAAAAAGTTTCCAAACGAAAAAATTAAAAAATTATCTAGAAATATTTAGACAAATTAACAAGAAAATTTAAAAACATACATTGTTAAATAAAAAATATAAAAAACGTTATCATTCTACAAAAATTAAGAATTTAAATGTTAAATAGTTAAAAAAATCATAATTATTAGAAAAAAGTTTCGAATCGAAAAAATTTAAAAAATATTTAAACACTTCAGTTAAGAGACTATTTAAAAAACCTAACTAAAAATTTCAAATATTTTTAAAATTTTGGTACTTTTTTTTTTAAATTCCAAACTAAATGTATTAAATTGTTAAAATATAAAATAAAGTTAATTTGTAGAAAAAAAAACTAAGGTAAAAAGAGATATTTATTTTTAAAAAATAGCTAAAAATAAATATTTCAAAGACTGAGAAAATAAGAAATCGTATTATTTAGGAAACAGATTTTCAAAAAAAATTTTAACAGTAGTTAAGAGAATATTTGAAAAGTAGCATAATATTTTAAGTATTTTAAAAAATTTTAAAATATTTAAAAAAGTATGAATTAAAAAATAATGTTAAAAAATGGTTAATTATTTGAATATGGAATTATTCGCATTTTTTGAAAGATTTAGTTAAGAGATTTTTTTAAAAGACGACAAAATTTTTAATATTTTAAGAAATTTAGTTAAAAAGATTAAAATATTTTACAAAATTGAATTGAATTTGTGTATTGTTTGAAAAATAATATTTAAAAAAATTAAAAATAAAATGCGAAAAATGTAAAAAAAAATATTGAAACTTAAAAATTGTGGAAAATTAAAATTTTAGAAAAAGTTAAACTAGAGTAGGTTAAAAAGTGTAAAAAATAAAGAAAAGAGAATTTTAAGAAATTAATTAAGAAAATTTTTAAAATGACATAAATATTTCAAATATTTTAAAAAATTACGAAAAAAATCTAAAAATATTTTACTAATTGAACAAAAGTAAGAATTAGAAAATAATGTTGAAAATTTGTATATTGTTTGAAAAGTTAAAAATACTATTTAAAAAATGAAAAAATATAAGACTTAAAAATTCTGAAAAATTAAAAAAGAATTTAAGAAAAAGTTAAATTAGAGTATGTATACTTAATTTACTTAAAATATTGTGAAAATGAGATATAGTTTTCAAAGTAACTAGACAAAAAGTTGAAAAAAAAGCGTAAGAAAATAAGATATAAATAATCAGAAACAATTTTTCAAATGTAAATTAATTTTAATTTATTTCAAAAGCTAAAAATAATATTTAAAAATAAAAACAAAATTAGAAAAATTATAAAAAAATATTGAGACATTAAAAAAATTTTAAAAATTTCTTAAAAATTTTAAAATTAAGTAGAGTATACTTAATTTTGTTAGTAAATTCATATATTATAAATAGTTTTAAAAGTAAGTAGACAAAAGTTAAAAAAAAAACTGAGAAAACAAGAAATAAATAATTAGAAACAATTTTCCAAATAAAAAAAATAAAAATTGGTTAAAAATTCGTTTAGCAGAATTTTTTAACTGTTTTCATGTTTTTTTAAATTTTTCAAATTCAATTTATGTAAGTTCTTTAATAATAAATCCTCATTTGTGTTGTTCCATATTTTAGATTACATAAAAAACGTGATAAATTTTTTTAATCTTTGGATTTTTTATTATTATTAAAAAAACCCATAAATTATATAAACCGATTAAAAGCTATTTTGTTAGCCACAAAACATTTTTAGTAAATTGACAAAAAAAATTTTACTTTATAACAACCAAAAAAATGCTGCCATTTTAGCTAAATAAATTTTCGCCATTTTGAATAAACATTTTATTATGTATACATTCACTGACATTGAAATGGAGTTTTAAATAGATTACTTCCCTAAAGCTCTTTGTATAGTTTGTGATTGATTTGAATAAATCAAATGTATCAATAAAGAAATTGGCTATTTACATAATATTTTATGAGCCCTTTTGAAGGATTATTTGCCCCGCATATAAGCAATTTATTCAATGTAAATTATTAGTTTGTTTGCACTTTGAATCTGTCTCTAGCTGCTACTTTGTTTATTATTCATATTGATATTTACTTAAAATTACTTATGTGACAAGCTATTTATCAATGCATGTGAGTGCATTATGCCCTTGAGAGTATGTATCTCTATGCACTCAACTTTAATGCACGCGAGAGCACATAAAACCGATCGTAATATTAATATATGGAGACTCTGTTGTTTACACCAAATATAAGCAAAGAGATGGAAAACCCTTTTCAATATCAAATTGCAGAACTAGACAGAATTTTGATTTCAATCGAATTATTTTATTTAGTGTTACATATACAATGTATACATAAAGCAATTGCAATATTTTCTTACATGTAAATATATTTTAACATAAGCCGGCAATTAAAATCCAGTGGCAATGGCCGCAAAACTTGTCTGAATAAATTAGTTATCAAGTTACTGGCAATGAAAGCGAGTTAAATTACTGAATTATTTTGAAAATGGCGAAAAACTAGTAGAATTTAGTAGGAGCTAAAGCATTAAGTTTATGTTTAGTACTGCAATTTCACGCAAATATAATTTTTTTATTTAAATATCTTGCTTTTATGTTAATTTAATTTAGACAAAAAATTTCAATGTGACTAAAAACGAACCGCAAAAAAACCTACACAAAAACGTATTTGTTATATGTAAGCATTTATTTTAATTTTCAATACTGCACTAAGCAGCCACAAATAACTATACATAATTTTTTTATTAAAAAATCATTACATTAAAATATGTAATCAACATTTAGTTTGCAAATATTTGTCGTTTGTGGTAGTTTTATTTTACACAATTTATTTTTAAGCGCTTTAACCCTTAGCTGGAGTCTCTTCATGTGCATTGAATTATTTTATGCAAAACTTTACATAATTTATGCACGAAAACTTCGATGGAAACTTTTCCGAATGCGCAGCGCTTCAATTGCAGTTCGTTAGTGTAAAATTTTGACATTTGAGTTTAAATTGTGGAGTTCAATTAGAACCGGCTTCAATCTGTACGTCAATCGGCACATTTGAATTTCTTGGTAAAAGTTGCTCAGCAAGACTCGAGCTAGAATTCAAATATGTACGGGTTACGGAAGGCCGACTCGGTCCCAAGTCCCTTGCATTTGAGTTTGAGGCCATGTTTCGTGGCAAAAACTACTTGCAAGTACATTAAAACTTTTCAAATGAGATAATTACGGGCGTATTTTGAAAGGCACTCAAGTATAAAAGTCGAAAATACAGGCTGCAATTTTTGAAGCTTAGTGGGTAGGAACAGCAGAAAGGACCTTTAAAGCCAAATTGGTTGGGCTACACTGGTCGACAAACAAAATGATTTATTTGGCATATCGACTGTTCTGTATTCAAATTCCTAAACCATTTTAGAAATGGTCTTAAGTATTGAGACATAAAAAATATATTTCTCGCTACACTAGCTTAACAAAAAAAAACTTGCTTGTTTTAGCATTTAGACTACTCTATATTCGAATTCATAAGCCATGTCCAGAACGGGCTTCAAGATATTGAGATATAAACTTCACTACACTAATTGACAAAACAATTAACTGAATAGCATATTCCATGTATTCGAGTTCCTAAACCATTTCATGAACTGCTTTTAAGATATTGAGATATAAAAAGATATATATTTCACTACACTAGTTAACAATAAAAGTGAAATTGTATAGCATAGAGTATGCTATATTCGAATTTCTAAACAATTTCAAAAACTGGTGTCAAGATACGAGGGTGGATTAATAAGTTTCCGGCTTGACCGAGAAAAACAACGTTTTTAAAATTTTATTTTTTTATTTCTCAACATAATTCCTCCAAGGCTCAATACATTTCTCATAGCGGTGTTCTAGTCTAGTAATGCCATCTCTATAGACTGATTCGTCAAGCTCCTCAAAATACCCATTTACAGCTTCGATTACTTCTTCATTGTCCGCAAATCTCTTACCGCCAAGCCATTTTTTGAGGTTAGGAAACAGATAATAGTCACTCGGGGCTAGGTCTGGAGAGTAGGAAGGGTACGGCATCAATTCAAACTTCAGATCGTTGATTTTAGCCATCGCAACGATTGACTTGTGCGCTGGTGCGTTATCGTGATGAAACAAGATTCTTTTCTTCGCCAGATGAGTCGTTTAATTTTTACCTCGTGGCTCAAACGTTGCAATAAGTCTGCGTAGTATTGACCAGTGATAGTTTTACCCTTTTTTCAAGGTAATCAATGTATATAATACCTCTTGCATCCCAAAAACAGTAGCCATAACCTTGTTCGCTGAAAAAATGTTTTTGTCTTCTTTGGAGTTGGTTCCCCTGGTCCAATCCTTAACTGTTTAGACTGTTCTTTGGTTTCAGGAGTGTAGTGGTGGACCCAAGTTTCGTCAACGGTTATGAATCGACGCAAAAATTCAGCTTGGATTACGCTTATACAACGTCAAATTGGCGGTAGAAATTTGTTTCCCAGCTTTTCCATTTTCAAGAAAACACAGAGGCGTCTTGTTCAGTGTGCTCTCAAATCTAAACTAACATGGCGATCGGGCTGAAACTATAGCTACAAGCTATCTAAGATTGGTACTATAGAACGCCACCTCAAGGAAGGTCTAGTGGCGCCATCTCTTGGTCAGGCCGGAAACTTATCAATCCACCCTCGTATTGCACTACACTAGTTAACAACAAAAGTGAAATTATATAGCATAGAGTATGCTATATTCGAATTTCTAAACAAATTCAAAAACTGGTGTCAAGATATTTAGATACTTAAAACCGTTTTTCACTACACTAGTCGACAAATAAAATGAACTTGTTAAGCACATTGATTAATTGTATTAATTTACAGGCTTCAAGATATTAAGATGTAAGAGAATCTATATTTCACTACACTAGTTGACAAAGAAATTAGCTTTTTTAGCATATACAATTCCTTAACAATTTCAAGAACTGGTTTCAAGATTTTGAGATATAAAGAGATCTCTTGTTGACAAAAAAACAATTTACTTTTTCAGCATAGAGACTCCTCTGTACTCGAATTCCTAAATCATTTCAAGAACGGGCTTAAGTTATTGAGATAGAAAAAGTTTATATTTTACTACACAATTTGATTGAAAAATGAACTAAATGAACTAAACTATATTTTATACGAATTCCTAAAGCATTTCAATAACTGCTTATATCCAAATACAAATAGTAAGTATTTCACTACACTAGTCGACAAAAAAAATGTTTAACGTGTCGACTACTTTGTATTCAAATTCGTAAACAACTTGAAGATATGAAAATATTAAGATATAAAAATAACTATATATAACTTCACTTCACTAGTTGACAAAAAAAAATGAACTGTTTGGAATATAGACTAATGAGATAAAAAGGTCTATATTTCATAAATCGGTATCTCAAGACTCATTATTCGCGACTTATTTAAATATCTCTAAATTACAAATCAAATTTGAAACAAAATTAAATAATTATAGTTCATTTAAATGATTAAAAAAGGATTTGAAAGACAAATTTAGAAAATATGAGATTTAATAATAATAAATAATTTCAATATTTTTTGTCATATTAAAATGTGTTAAATACGGAAATTACAAATCATTTCGAATGCTTCCTCTTATTTTTTAAAACTCATATTTAAATGGCTTTAATTACGGAAATTACAGATCATTTCGAATATTTCCTCTTATTTTTAAAAACTCCTGTAATTTCTTAAAAAAAGCTAACTAATTTATAGCTTGAAAAGATTATCAATAATATAAAATAAAATTTATAAAAATATTGAAAAAAAATATTAAAGCCGTAAAAAATTTTGAAAAATTATTAAAATAAAATAATATTTAAATTTCATTAAAAAATTGACAAAATTTAATTTAATTTTTTTATAACTAGACAAAAGCTTTAAAAAACTGAAAAAATAAAAAACAATTTCTTAAAAAAAAATTTGGACTAAACTTTCTGTCTTATTTAGTATATATGTTAGAAAAAAGTTTATTGCTCCAAAATTGAGCACAAAAATTTATTTTTTGAAAAAATTTTATCTATATTTAGGAATCAGAATTCAGAACTAGAAAAAAAACCCTAGAAAAATGTAATGTACACCCGAATTCAAGTAATTGGCTTCCACGTACTAACCTTAAACTACTGATTTCAATTTTGTTGTCTAGTGTTATATTATAACACAAGTTTTTATTGCATATGACTTACCTCTACACGTATGGTTAGATTATATTCCTTTATGCTTTCATAGTCCAGCGGATGATTAACTTTTATATCCGCCCAAGTATCGCCATTATCCGGTCTTTGTTGTAGATAGAACGTATGAAATTTATTCGTCTGCGCTGTAGAACCCGGCATAAGTCTATAAAATACCGTCGGATTGCCTTCAATGCCCGAACTGCAGACGAGGGCGGGCGCAACGTAAAGAAAATAAATATTACATTAGTTGGGGTTTATGGAAAAGTTTTATAAGTAAAGTTTTAGAGAGTTATTGAACAGAGCTACATGAATATTAGACATGAAATTAAAATTAGACTACAAACTATGTTAGATATTTGACGGCAAAAAACAATTTTTATTTTTTTTGTATGGATACAGCTAATAAAATGTTACGATAGTAAAGAAAGAAATTTGAAAAAAAAATAAATGCTGCCCGTTTAAGTATGTCCAAAAAATATGATAATGACAATATTTGGGAGCAGCAAACAAAAAATGTATGAGAGAACTTCAATGAAGTCTAGTCGAGAGTGCGCCAGAAATCTTTTTAAATTGAAGAATCAGTCGTAAATAAAATGGCTTAGCTTGCCAAAAACGAAAAGAAATCCCAAAATTTATGAAAAACAGCCTCACTAAACGAAAAATAACTCCAAAAATATTGATTTCATGTTCGAATTCCAGAACATATCTTCCATATCTGCTTTGGTTCGCTGAATCCGAACTCCGAATTTAAAGAATTGTTTCCATCTTCGTAATTCCAGAACATATTTTCTATGGCTCTTTTGGTTAGCTGAATCTGAAGTCGGACTCCTAAAATCCTCAGCATATCAGGGGTTTTTTTTTATCAGAAACAGAAAAATCGATTGATTATACGAAAAACCAAGCTCGAAAAAAATGTTGTACGAACTTTTTAGGAAATTTATTCTTATTCATTCCCAGATCACGAACTTTCGTTTTTATTCGTGGCTGTATAATTTTAGCGAAAAACACTTTTAGAGAGATTGCGTTAAAAAAATATAATCTGAATAAATTTGTACTTGAAAGATTCTAAAACAATTTTTGGAAACTTATTCTTGTTCATTCCCAGATCACGTCCCAACTTCCTTTTTCTTTCGTGGCTGTATAATTTTCGTGAGAAACACTTCTAGAGAGATTGTATAAAAAAAGTACAATCTGAATAAATTTTTTTTTTTAAATATTCCAAAACATTTTGTATTTGATATTATTGTATTATTATACGAAGCAGACGGATCAGGGTAAAGACGCCAAAAAAATTTGCAAATCAAGATTTCGTGACAAATTTTTGGTGATAAGTGTTTGAGAACACTTTATTTCCTATATCCGATTTGGAGAACTTAACAAGTTTCAAAAAAGTTCAAAAGAGCGACAAAGGAAAAATAAAAGGAACTAGATCAAGCTCCAAAATAATCCGCGAGTAAGAAAAATACGAAACAATTCAATTTACACAATTGCCCGCAAGAGGGCCACAAATTACGCTTAGTTTCAGAAATGTCCGCTAGAGGGCGCAAGCTTGAAATGAATTTTGGACGTAGAAATTTTTGCTGATATTTCAAAACCAGATTTCTGGCACACAAAGGATTAAAAAATTTGATGGTATAAAAAAATAATATATTATATTATATAGAGACAGTCACACACATACTGAAGAACACAAGCACACACACACTGATATATACAATTATATATACCATGTATAGAGAGAGAAAATTCGAACACATGCTACAAAACAAAATGCAAAAAAGTCCGTTTCAAGACTATATATTGTATATAAGTTAAGAGTATATACTTTGATTATATAATATATAATTGCAGCTGGTGCGAAAAAAAACTTGTGCGCTTTAAAATTTATTTGATACCAAACAAATTAGGCGCAGTTGGTGCATTAACCATAAAAAAAAGATACTTTGACTAAAGCTTAAGATACACAGCAAAAAATTTTATATATACAAAAATAAATATATATTTTTTTTATATAAAAATAAAAGCACACAAAACAAAATGGCATCAAAAAATCTAATTGCCATTTGAATGTCAAAAAGTTTGTTTTTGGCATTTTTGGGAAAATGGGAAAAAATTGTGGGAACATTTTAATTTTGGGGTTGGGTTTTGTCTGAAATGATTCTATATAAACAGTTTGCATGTGTTATAACTGTTGATAATGTGAAATAAATTAGGCAAGGACATGGAAAAAGGTGTATGAAAAAGAAAAAAATGGCTGCCGGGACAAGCAGCTAACGTAAAATATTTAATTTGTCTACCTTTTCGCTTGGGCAACACTTGCAGCTGACAGATACAAGTAAAAATATCTTAAGCAGTCAAAGGAACAACTGCCAAAAAAAAAAAGGAAAACTGTCAGCCAGCAAGGAAAATGTTGCCAAGGCCAGGACAAGTATGTGAAAAAGTAAAACAAAAAAAGGACGAGTCCAAGATGAAGCATGGGCGGTTACAAATGAGTGGAGAGTGAGTGTTGTGGTTCGGGAAGGGGTCTTAAAAAAACTGTTGCATAAGCCAGGAAGTGACAAATTTTTTTTTGGTGAGTGTTGCAAAATTTTTGTTTGTAATGTTTGATTTTTATGTGTTGTAAGTGTTAAATGGTGTTAATATAAAGTTGTTTTTTTAAATTTATGATTTTTAATTTAGAGTTGTGACGAAATTTTTTGGTATTTGATAATTTGGTGTAGTTTTATGCTTTGCCCTCAGTTGTAAAAATAAATTTGTGTTGAAATTAAGTTTTTTTTATTACACTTTAGGCACTTTGGGTTTTATTACTAAAAAAGTTTCTTAAATAACTACTTAAAAAATATATTTTTTATAGACTATGCTTTGGTATGCAGTTTCTATGCGCTTGTAAACTAAATTGACACTGTACAACAAAATTTTTGTTTCATGGCAAAATTTTGCGTTCAATAACCGATTTCAGTTTTTAACTTTAGGGAAAATATGTAGTACTATATATTTCATGAATAGAAAATGATATTATTTCCTGATTGACTATTTTGTCAGTCGCCTTTGGGTGGAGCATAAAGATATCTATTAATATCTCTTCAAAGAGAACCTACACTTAACACCCGATTCCGTATGCCAGTGTCTTTATTTAAATGTTTAAACAAAGAAAAATGTTTCCTATTTATCCTTAAATGGACAAAAAATGACTTAAAATAATAAAAAAATTTAAATTTATCCTATCATGCCTCTCGTGCCCTAATTTCATTTTACATGTTTTAACCAAAAATTTTAATAAAAATAATAATTAAAATAAGTATACTAATTTCAAAAAAATTTAAGCTGAAAGCCTTGTTTCTAGTGCTCCTAAATTAGTAGTAGCTTAGCAATTCTTCTTTTTAATAAATAAATAAAAATAGTTTGCAGAAAAAAAAACATCAACTATTTTATTTTTTTTTAATTTCCGAATTGAATTCACTCGCTTAAAGTCAGTGAGTTCAATTCGTAAAATCGTGTCGAATTTAAATGTCGACTCGGATGACATTTGATTATATTTTTAAGTTTCCTGTGTTTCGAAAATTGTTTAAAGAAGGGACCGTACTTCTTATAATATTTAAAAAAAAAAAGTAATTTGTAAATTTTGAATTTTTTCTTTGGAATTAAAAAGTATTTTATTTTTCTTGAAATAAAAATACAAATCCTGCTATAATAATTGAATATCGATTTTGTTTAAAAATCGCGAGATAGCTCTCATTTTAAATTTTTTATAATAAAAATATAAATATAAAGTTTAAAATAAAAATTACGAAATATTATATATTATTTATTCAAATTAATTGATATTAGAATAATTACCATATCAATAATATTAAATATCGACTTTTTTTAAAAAACGCGAAATAACTCAAATTTCAATAAATAGAAATGAATAAATTGAAAATATAATAAAATGTAATGCAAGAAATTAAATATAATGCTTAAAACAAAAATCACGAAATATTTTTTGTTCAGTTTTAAAAGTAATTCTAATATTGTGACATAAAAATAAATATAATATCAATAATAATGAATTATAAATTTTTATTAAAAATCGCAATATAACTCAAATTTTATAATAAAAACTCAAAATTATTGACCAATTTTTAGATTAAAAAAAATCAAATAAGAGTTACCCTGCAAATTTTTAATATAAAAATTAAAATAAAACCCTTCAAATCACTTAAATTTAATCCGAAAAAATTTCCTGAATTTCTTCCGACGGAAACCGAGAGAAATCCCTATTATTACCTAAAAAAGTAGTGTCGAAGTCGACAAAAGTCAAAATTTTAGGCTTTGAGGAAGTATCGAAATAGAATATATTTTTTATAGTTTTAAGCAGATGGTTTGAAAAATATCGGAGTTTCTGTTCTTTCGAACAGTTCTATACTCTGCTTAATAAAGTGAGCTTTTTAGCGTATTGAACTTATTGGAAATTCACAATTAACAAATATATTCAAGGGGGATTCCAGAAAGTCCTATTATTATAGGAGTTTTGAGAAAAGATTTACAGAAACTCTTATCGCTTTTAATATGTTTAAAAAAAAGCGTAAATTAATAAAGGGTCTCCTTAACGTCCCATAAAGGATATTTTTATTTGATATTTTATTTACAATCTGTTTGTTTTTGGACAATAAGTAAATTTAGTAAATAATTATGATAAAAATATATAAATAAGTTCCATTGAAACTTACTACTACGACAAAAGATCATGACAAAAATTTTGTTGTACATTTTTGAGAAGATTTCAAAAATTCTTTTTTATTAGTAAAAATATTCAGCGCTCTATTCTAACTGCGTTGAAAATAATTTTTATATATTTTTTCTGCTATTAACTAGTTTCTTCTATAGTCATATATAGACACTCTAATAGAACATTCATTAAAAACTAATTAACCTAAAGCCTTCAAAATTTCATCTAGTATCTAAACAAACTTTCTCAGTACTCAAAACAAAAAATGTATATCCTAATTTTTCTGACTTAACATAAAACAGGAGCATGACCCTCGACTAAATTTATTATTTCTTTTGAGCAAAAACAAAAAAAAAAATACTCAAAAATGAAAAACAAAATTAAACCTTTTTGCTTGCCAAGAAACTCATATATCTCTTTGAGTTGGTTGTTCTTGGGGTCCTTGTTGTTGTTGTTGTTGTTGTGGTCTCCTGCTAAACAATCAACACTTGAAAGAACGCGCACATTAAGCGCTGTCATAGCAACAACAACGACAACAACAACAACAACACTAAGAGCCTTAGAACAACAATTGCAATTATTATGACATACACGCTCTTGAAAATACTTGGGAAGATCCTTCCTTTCCTAACAACAACACATTTTTTAATGGCTGACACGGCACTCTCCAAGCTTTTTACCTAATAGCAACTTGGCGCAGTTTAAATGGTTTTAGCGTAAACTGAATAGACGCTGTATATAGAATATATATATACATATATATATATGTATATATTTTTATATAGGTACAAGTACAAGTAAAGGAAATTTACAATTTTGTGCTGGGACAAGAGATAATTGCAAAGAAAGTAAAAAGTTAACTTTAAATAAATATAACACAAATTATTTTAGATAAAATTAAATTTAAAAATGTAAAATTAATAAATAAAATTAATTTAAAGCTTAGAACTAACGCCTTAGACTATATAAAAGTTTGTTTGCTTGGTGCATTTTGTACTACGGTGCGTATGTGCAATCTGCTAGCCTAAATTTTAGTCTAAGTCTAACTTTAGCTTTAAGTACAGTGCTGGAAGTGCGCAGGCAAATTATACACTGAAAAAAATAGAATATATCTTTATGCAGCTGCTCAAAGGCTGTCTTGTACAGATAAACCCCACAGCAGTCCAGCCAAAAGTAAATTAAGAGCTGCTGCACATTTTTAATTGCATTAAAACAAAAAAAAAAAAGAAAATATGACTTTTTTGTTTTTGTTTATGTTTTTGTTTGTTTTTCTTTTTATCGGACATGACGGCCATGATTATAATAATGCAGACTCGAGCGCCATTTTGACGCATAAGAAAACAAGCTGCAAAATATTTCAGGACACAAATTAGCTGCAGGTAATTGAAAATGCTGCGTCATGTGTTGCATAAAATGCA
Organism: Chymomyza amoena; assembly: GCA_037043745.1. NCBI lineage: Eukaryota > Metazoa > Arthropoda > Insecta > Diptera > Drosophilidae > Chymomyza > Chymomyza amoena. Next base: position 55,268 of record JBAMAX010003431.1, read on the forward strand.
GCTCGGGCCTCACATATAATATCAGCTGTGCTGAAGGTTATTTTAAGGTTATTTTAAATGAATGCCAGCTATTTGGGACATAAAAGTTTTCCACGAATGGAAGCTCTTTGGTTAAATTGGTTATATTAAATATAATAAGTTTGATGAATTTTAATTTAAGGGTATTTAATCTGTAAAAACTCAAAAATAATTTTTTGTGCAAATTTTGTGTAAAGTGTGCAAAGTTTTAATTTTAGTAACATTTAAGGTGTAGAGTATAATGTATATAGAGTGCGTTGGTGCATATTGTAAGGGAATTTTTTTCAAGAGTAATGTGGGTAATAATGAAAATTCTGGGAATTTATGAAAGGATATCTTATAATTTTGTTTTCTATATTATAGCTTAAATTATTGCCTAATAAAAATGCAGTAAAGGATAATTTATGGAAACTTAAGAGTCATTTGAAAACTGGGAATATGACATAATTGATAATAATGCTCTTTGTGGAGATGTATGGGATATTTAAAAAAATTTGAAATATTACATATCTACAATTTTATTTATATTTATCAATAAAATTTTGATAGATTTCTTTTATCTTAAAAATTGCATGAAAATATTTTAATTTAATTTTTATTTATATATCTAAAAAAATTTCGAAAGGTTTCCTATATCTTAAAAATCGCATAAAAATCTTTTCAAATTAATTTTCTTAATATTTGCTTTATTTATATTTATCTGGAAAATTTCGAAACACTTTCTATGTCTTAAAAATGTTATACAAATATTTTAATTAAATTTTCGTTATATTTACTTTTTTCGTATGTACAGAAAATTTCGAAAGATTTCCAATATCTTGAAAATTATCTATTAATATTTTTATATAATTTTTTTTCTTTTATTTGTCCTTTGTCTAAAGTAAGAATAATGTAATCTTATGAGATTATCGTTTCAACGAGCATAGGAGATCTTTTACAAATCTGGACAAATCTAGTAACTTCCTTCATGAAAAAATTGAAAAAATTTGCATTGACCACAAAAGATTCTAAATAAAATGCTGTATTATTTATATATATTTTGGCAGACTTGGAAGATATTATATTATTTAGACAAGTTAGGTAATATCTCGCAGAAACATTATATAGATTATTATAGAAATTCTTGATCCTAAGAAGAAATCACACAGACTCTATAAAACATATAAGCAAAAATATGAATAATATTGCAAATAACTTTGTTGTTATACGAAATCTAGAACTAATATAGAATTATTTGAATAGAATTATTTCATATTTGTCGAACATTAAGCCATTATTAAAAAACAAAATCTAGGGTAATATACGAATATCCATCGTTAAGCAAAATGAATACGAAATATGTCATATATCAAAATCGAGTCCCAAAGAAGGTAATAAAAGACATATTCAGCGTAAAATTTAATTTCTGAAGAACGTTTAAGCTAATATTTTGCAATGAAATAAAAATATTTGTTATGAGAACATGATTTAGGAATCTGATGCAATGAAAATTTAAACATTGCAAAATCTATATCTGATGAAAAAAATTTAACAAAAATTTGGGACTCTCAAAATCTTTCAAAATAGATTTTGCAATGAAATAGTTATAATAATATTCTGAGATATCTTACGATTAAAATCGTTTGGTGAAAAATCCTCAGATCTAGACTCTAAATAAATATTCTAAGATATCTTAGGATTGAAATCTTTCAGGAAAATGAGAATTTTATGAGTCCCTTTTTTTTTTAATGAAATCAATTAGAAATATCCCAAAATATAGACTCCTAAGTAAATACTCTGAGATATCTTGAAAGCTCTCGGGGAACAATTGAATTTTTTTAATCCCATTTTATTTTACAGAAATTGTTTTGAAAAATCCTAAAATCTTGACTCCTTATGATCAACATTTTTTGCAACAATATAAATAATACTCTGAGATATCTTACGATTGAAATCTTTCAGCATAAATGGGAATTTTATGAATCCATTTTTTAAGTGAATTGAATTAGAATACTCTAAATTCTAGACTTCTAAATAAATATTCTGAGATATCTTACGATTGAAATCTCTCGAGGGAAAATTGGGACTTTTATAAATCCCTTTTTTTCTGAAGTGATTTAGAAAAATCTTAAAGTCTAGACTTCCTATGGTCAAAAAAAAAATTTGATAAGATAACTTTAGCTCTCAAGATCTTCAAAATGAAGATCATGCAATAAAACGAAATAAATTTTTGTTTCTTGTAGAATTTCAAACTATCGAGAATTCTGCTAATAATATGAATTTTTTTTTCGTATAAAATTAAATGGACAATTTCTTTACTGAAAATTTGATCCCTAAGAATCTATTTTTAATTCATTTCTTTTTACTTATACCAAATCTTCAAAAATACATATATTTTAAAGAACAGCAACTTTCTAAAAATTTTAGTTGAAAATAAATTGGTGTGGAAATTTCCTTCATTTGGTATAATGTGATAACTAACAAAAGTCCCTTCCCCAAAATTTATTTTATTGCATAGAAATTTTTTGTTGCGATAATGAGATCTTTTGGTAAATATTTTACTTTAGCTCTCACGATCCTCAAAATGAAGATCATACAATAAAAGGCAATACATTTTTGTATTTGGTAATATGAAATATAATAGAATTGCTTTGAGAATTCTTCTAATAATATGATTTTTTTTTTATTTAATAAAATTAATTTGACAATGTCTTTACTGAGAATCTGGTCTATGAGAATCATTTTTTTAGACTAGTATTTTCTTTTATTTCTGGAAAATGTGTACATTTTCATGAACTGCAATTTTTTGAAAATCTTGAATTGAACTGTTCCAAAAATATCTTTTATTTGGTATGAAAAGATAACTAATATAATCATTTTTTTGGGAATAATGAGATCCCTTGGAAAATGTTTTAGATCGTTTTAAATTTTAGTATAAAGCCTTAGAAAATATTTGGTGCTTCTATGGCGAATAAACCTTAATCTTTCATTCTTTAGAATAAAATGATATCGAATGTTATAAATTGCAGATTTTTTGTAATCTTTAGAACTGAACGATAAATTTTATGGAATATCTTAAACAAACGTTCTTTAATGGTATCTAAAAAAGTGCGGACTTCACGCTCTAAGCACCAAATAGGAGTTCAAAGAAATATATATTCAGGATCAGTAACAAAATTAAGGATAACTTCGTTAGTTTCAAGTCCAAGTATTCAAAAGTAAATTCTTAAGATGATTATATATAGGCCTTTATAAGCCTGAGAATTTGGGAGCACTATCTTTGAAAAATATTGGGAATATGTTACTTGAATGGATTTTCTTCGAATTATTATTTTAGGGGAACCACTTAGAGTTGAAGATATTGTAAGTCTTAGAAAATGATATAATATAAAAGTTCTAGATTGTATAAATAATGGATATGTTAAAATATATTTATTTGAATAACAAGTAAATCTTCTTTTTTTTGTGAATATAATGCAACTTAGCAATTATGAGGTTAGCGATCATTTTTTATGATGTGAAATCTTTGAAAATGATAATAATAAATATCTAGAATTTTACGGGCTTTTAGGAAAAATTGATATTATAAGAATAATTTAATATGAAACATCTTGTTTATTATTCGAAATAAGACTGATATAAAATATGAATGAAAAATTTTGAGGTGATAGAAGAATTTTATATGAGCTGGCGTATAAAATATATGAGAACAAAGATCTTGTAGATGAGTTTTCTGGAAATCTAAGGTTTGAAAGAAAATGGAATGAAGAAACATAAAATGATTTCTCAATGATAATGTATAGTATTTGGGATATTTTAGGAGTTTTTAGGAAATATTTCGGTATTTCAGGTTTATATATAGTATAAACAGTGCAGTAAACAACATTCATAACACACAATAGTAAAACACGCACTAAAGGTAATATTTTTTAAGAACAAGACAGCTAAGAAATATAAAATTAAACTTAAAAATACGTAATGAAATAATTTAATGAGATAAACTTAAAATGAATAAAAACACACCCATTAAGAATTGGAAAAAAATTTATAGCTTATAGTTAGAATAAAAAATACTAAGCAAAATAATGTTGCTGATTTTTTTACTTAAATATTTGTTTTTTTTTTTTTTGTTTGTTGATGAAAAATTGGCACTAAATCAACAGACCTGGCTTTCACCGAGACGACCTTGCCGCCAACGGCCATATTTTCCTTGACATAAATGGGCCCGTAGACGACATGATCCCAAACGGGCGGATTGTTGGCGCGATCGACCACATCTATTTGTACTTCGACAGTACGAGATAGGGGCGGATAGCCTTTGTCTTGGGCCATGGCCTCTAATTTGTATGTCTCGCGCTGTGTATTGTTTTTTTTTTTATACAAAAATATTTTTTGGTATTTTGTGGTATTTTTTTGGTATTTCGTTTAAAAATCAATTAAGCAAGCGTAGCAAAAATACACACATACACAGACATCGTCGTTTTGTTTTTAATTTTTTGTTTTTGTAGAGTAGTTTAGAATAAAAAAGGCAAAAAACAAAATTATGTAGTTGCAACATTTAAAAATTTAAGTTTAAGGCTATTTAGTTAAAAAAATATATAAAATATGTAGTATTGTGACAAAAACAAAATTGTAAACTTAAAACCAACAGCTTTGTGGGTTGGTTATACTTAAAACTTAAAAATAAATTCAAGTTTTATGAAAACTTTGTACAAAAAGTTTTCTAAGTAATATTTTTTTAAATTTTTAACGCAGTGCAAATTATTTTTTTTTTATATATAGTTATTAAACTAATATAGACTCAAGCCTAGTTTGCAAAAATTAATTAAATAACCTGTTTTTATTTATGAGTAAAACGAGCATTTTTTTTTTTATATAAAATAAACTTTTAAAAATAATATTAAAAAATTAAACTAAAAAAAGGGCTTTTGTGCATTTAATGTTTACAATTTTCATAGCATACTTTGGGTTTATTTTTTTGCATAAATTTTTAGCTATTGTTTTTTAACATTTTTGAACATTTTTTATTTTTAGTATTTACCTTGTTTGTTCCTAAAGCTTAAGTCTAAACTGCAACCTTAAATAAAAAAATGTTTTCTTAAAACAAATTGAAACCAACACCAATTTTGTCAACTTGCAGCTAAAACAACTCACAATATTTTTGTATTTTTTTCAGTGTACGGGTTAGATATTGTTTGAATATTGTTGGGAAAGCGTTTTCCAATGTTTTTTTTCAGTGTATGGCAGCGGTTAGGATTGCTTTAAAGTGAAGCAGCAGCAAAATACAAAAGAGCCCCGGTTTTATATAGGTCTAGCTTTAGACTTTTAGGGGTTTGGGGCTGGCTCAAAAAAAGGGTTTGTTCGAAAACAGCAGCACACACCAACAAAACCCTAAGCATTAAAAATTTCGGCCAATATGTAGTCCTAATTGCATTTGGTTAAATTTTCGGAGTAATTTGTTAGGCGCTGTCAACTGCTTGCTGGGGCTTGTTGGCGGTAGTAGCAAAAAACCGACGCTAGTGGCGCCTTTAAAGCTTTTACGATAAACCACAAAAAACGTTGTACCGTAAAAAGCTCAGCCAAAATGTTTAGAGCTTAACAGAGAGAGAGAGTGAGTGAAAAAGATAGTTACAGAGCAAAGACCATACAAATGTTAAGTTTTACATAGAAGCTTAAATGTTATGTTAAAATGTCGTTACATTTTCAAAAATAAACAAACTAACTAGTAATTTATAGTAGTTGTTGTTATTGTTATATAAAGCGCGCAGCTGTTAGTTACTCTTTGTAAGTGTTATGTGTGTGTTATGTTTATGTTTTGTTTGTTTTGGTATTGGTTATACAAACCTTGCCTTAACCGATGTTACAACCGTACCCACTGTCACATTCTCACGTATATGTATAGGACCATAAATGCTCTTATCCCATATGGGCGGCTTATTATTCCTATCGACGACATCTAACTCAACATCGACATCGGCATAAGAGGGCGGATCACCGCGATCCGAGGCGCGTACTCGCAAACGATAACGATCGCGCTGTTGATTGAGCGATTGATTGATTTGTTTGATTGAAGTGTATATGACATTAAGTATTTGTTAGTGTTAAAAGCATATTAACATTTTTATGTAAACATTAACAGCAAAGGGTTGTTGTACAGGGTGTTTAACAGTAGTCAATGCCCAAACGCATGTTAGCATATGTTATGGTTACGTTATGGCGGTTTGTGTATTGGGTTAACGTTTTGTTACGTTACGATAACGTTATTGTTGGCATCGTTGTAATTTAAATTTTGTTTGTTTTTTTTTTTTTAATATATGAAACAAAATTAAACATAAATTAAGTTAGTTAAATCATATAAATTTACAACAGGGCTTTATTAGGTAAAATTTGGTTAGGGAAATTTTTTGAAGTAGTAAAATATGGAATGTTTTTGGGTTACTTGGGATTAGTTACTTTTGGGGTTAGAACAAGGCGGAAAATTTTAACTTTTTTTAAATTTTGTTTTTTTGACGAGACTATTTTTGACGCTTTTAAAATAATCTACAAAATGTTTAGAGTTGTTCCTGAGACTATTCAACCTTTATTTGAACTATGCTGCACATTCAAGTTTTGGGAAAAATTTAATGTTTCTTATCTGATGTATAGTTTCGGTTTTAATAAGTCTGAATTCTTTGCGAATTGTATATTTTATAGTAAGGGGGGAATTCCAAAAATACTTTTTGGAAAATTATTGCAGAAATTTTGAAAATTTAGGCTTTCAGAAAAAAGCCAGAAAAGTAGTTTGAAAATTCCAAAAATAATCTGGAATGGGGATGAATTCCTTCTATATATTCTTAAAAAATGTATTTTTTTGTAAAACTATTTGTGAAATATTTTTTGAGAATTTAAGTTTTCAGAATATAGACAGAAAATTAGTTTAAAAATTCCAAAAACAGTCTGAAATGGGGTTCTATTCCTTCTAAATATCCTAAAAAATTTCTTTTTGGGTACAACTGTTATGGAAATTTTTTGAAAATTTAACTTTTCAGAATAAAGGCAGAAAATTATATTGAAAATTCCAAAAACGATCTGGAAATGAAAAATTTGGTAGGATGGGCTAGTATCTGCGTTATATGTAAAGTGGAATTTATTTTCTTTTTAGAATAATTTGAAAATATTCAAGATATGATGACAAAAATTAGTTGGAAACATTAAAAAAATTTCTTTCGAATGAGCGAAAAATAATCTTTAATAATTTACCTAATTTCGGATAACATCGTAGAAAATTCTGTTTTTGAATTATCAAGAAATATATTTAATTCTTCTGAATCTATTGGCAATAAAGTAATTTGTTATGAAATAATTTATTTCCAAAAATAACAAAAAAAAATTACGTTTCACAGTTTTAGGAGAATGAAGCTAAACTATGAAATTTGTTTGTTTTTATTTTTTAGAAATACAATTTTTTGAAAATATTTTTTGATAGCAGGTTTTTTTCTTGAATCCGGAATCATGATTTTGGGAAAATTGCAGTAAAAAGTATTATTTTTCCTCAATTTCTGAATTTGAGGATAAAAGTAAATATTGGAAAATATTTCTAGAAATTTTTAAACACTGCGAAAATTTTACTTTAAAATGTGATTGGAAATTTTTTTATTTTAAGAATGAAAGGAAATTTTGCGAAATATTTTTTGAAATTTGAATATGCTACGAAAATTGTACTTTAAAAAGTGATTGGAACCATTTAAGAATTTTTTTTTCGATAGTTAGGCCTAATCTTTTGCCTTTGAAGTTTTTTATATCAATTAAATTGTCATTTTTTTAAATTTATTATTTTGGATTTAACCAATTTTTCATCTGCGCCTAAACTTTACAGATCGATAAAAATAACTTTGAATATTGATTTTTTTCTAAAAAAAAGTTTTGGAAGCATTCTCCTGAAGCTCTAAAGTTAATTTTTCGATCTTGAGCTGAGATGGGAAATTCTTTGGGATATTTTGTCAAGCACGTTTTTTTGGAGTAAATTTCCTTCTTTCGATAATAATACGGCCTTAAGGCGAATGAAAATGTTTGGACTCCTTACTTTGAATTTCTTAGGCGTATTTACTTAAAGTTTCTAAATCCATTTAATTTCAATTTTATTTTATTTATTATTTAGAACATTAGCAAATTTTTTTCTGCGCTTAAATTTTTTCAGATCGATAAAAGGAAATTTTGATTATTGATTTTTACTAAAAAAGTTTTGGAAGCATTCTCCTGAAGCTTTAAAGTTAATATTCGATCTTGAGCTGAGATGGGAATTCTTTGGGATATTTTGTGAAGTACGTTTTTTTTTTGGAGGAAATTTCCTTCTTTCGATATTAATACGGCCTTAAGGCGAATATAAATATTTGGCCTATTTGCTCTGAATTTTTAAGGCGTATTTATTTAAAGTTTCTATACCCATTAAATTTCAAATTTATTTTATTTATTATTTTAAACTTTACCAAATTTTTTTCGCGCTTAAATTTCACAGATCGATAAAAGGATCTTTTGAATATTGATTTTAGCTAAAAAAGCATTCTCCAGAAGTTCTAAAGTGAAATTTACGATCTTGAGCTGAGAAGGGCAATTTTTTTGTATATTTTGTCAAGTACTAAGTGATTCTGAAAGAAAATTCCTTTTTTCCTTAACGTGAAGGAATATTTTTGGAATATTTTTTTTTAATGTTCGCCATATATTCCTAAAGTTAAGATTAAAAACAATTTTTGAATATACTGTATGTTTATAACGTTTTTTGACGTAAATTCCCTAATATTTTGAATTGGAGGTAGGTTAGAAATGTAAACCTTCATACTATATATATTTTTTTTAACGTTAAACGGAAGTCCTTTATATTTTGCATTGGAGATGGGCTGGAAATTTTTCATTATTTGTAGATTTAAAATTTTTTAAAGAATATTTTGTGGAATTTTTACGAAAATGCCTCTATAATATGTAAATAAGGAGCTTATACCATTAAAGGCAATAAGATGGGAGATAATTATCTACATCTATTTTTTCTTTAGTTTTCCCGATAACTTACAAATTCTAAAGTTATATGGTTAATTTTTTTCTGTTGATTTCCATAGAGTTATTTACAACATGAAGTATATTTTGGGCCCTAAAACATTGAGTTAGTTCGAGATTAGCTTACGAATTCGAGTGCATTCTTTGCATTTCAAGTTGGATTGTTTTCAGCTCTAGGACAATTGCTCTGGGTTAGCACAGTAACAGCAAAAACAACAAACACTAGATAGAAACTCTTTTACTTACAGGATAACAGCCCTAATAGAGTACATGATTGATCAATCATATATCATAATCAGTATCGATCAGATCGTTTCGTTTTTGTATATGTAAATATAAATGGGAAATTAAAAACCAAACAGTATATTGCCTATTTGTCTAAACTAAAATTATAGCAAAAATAAAAAATGTAAAAAAAATTAAGAAAATTATAAATTTAAAAGGTGCAGTTAAATAAAATGTTTAAGTAACATTGAAACCTATTTGAATATTTTTTTTTTAGTAGATAGTTCATATACGTAAGCCATAAAAAGAGCAGTCTGCTAGACTTTTTTTTTCTTTCATGCAAAAATGCGCATAAAAAATAGAGCTTAAAAAATATATATTTTTTTATGTACAAAAAATGTTTGCTAAACAAAAAATAAACAAGGAGACCTTCAAAAATTGCAATAGTCTCGACAAAAATTGTAGCTTAGTTTATTTTGGTAGCTAATTTGGGGTATTTTTGGTTTTTAGGGAATTTTTCGGGGTATTTTTTAACTAAAAGAAAGTAACATAAAAATATTCAAAATTAACTGCAAACATAAATATTTGTTTGAGTTACAAAAATGTTCACAACGATGCTCAAAAATAGGCGTGATCGTTTTTTGTTTAAAGTTTTTACCTTTTTACAAGTTTTTTTTTTGTAGACTTAAAACTAAATCCTAACACCAAAAATTGTTTAGCAAAAGCTTTATATATAAGTCCTGGCGCCCATAAGCTTTTTTTTTATTTCTGTTTAGTTGTTTTTTTTTTTTTAATTGTTTCAAAAAATGTTAAAAATCAATTCATTTTGGCATTTAGCGTATTTTTTGTTTTACAGCCAATATTTTTTTTATTATTTTTTACGCACTATAAACTAAACAAAAAACGTAATATAAAATAAACAAAATACGCTTTTTTTATATTATATTTAAGGCACAAAAAAACTTGCACTGCTTCAGTCAATTTTTTTAAAGGGCCTAAATGCATTTCGAGCACCTAAGCGTGTCCAACTTAGTTTTTTTTATGATATTTTTAATATATAAACAAAAGTAAGGTGCAGTTTGAATTTAAATAAAAAAAAACTAAAAATATAAACCATTTAATAGTTGTACACGAGCCGCGTTTAGCTAAAACTCAGCTTAGGCGTTAAGCGCTCCTTTTTGTTTTAAATGTTAGTAAAAATTAAAAAAATATTTTTGGTTTTTAAACAAAAAAATAAATAAAAAAATTACTTAATAAACTTGGTTAGTTGGGAGAGTCTTGAACACAAAAGGGGGGCTTTAACTAAGGTTATTTTTTAAACAGACACGGAATGAAAAGCAAACACTTACGTCAAGCGGTTTCTTGAGCACAATCCAGCCGGACTCGGCCTGTATATCAAAGTATTCCAGATCATTGGGATTAAAGGGTGCACTGAGGCTATAGACAATGGCGCCATTGTTGTCAGCATCTTCATCGGAGGCGGAAACACGTAAAATATTTGTGCCTATACTAGCATCCTGTTTGACATTTTCCACATATTTCTGTAAGACAAAAGTTTACGTTAGTTTCGGAATTTTGGGTTTTAAAAGTTATTCCCACTCACCTGACGATCAAACAGTGGCGGATTATCATTGACATCGGTGATTTCCACAGTAAAGGAGCAAACACCCTCTAGACTGGGATCACCCTGATCTGTGGCCTTGACTGTAACTGACACAAATTTGCCATCATCGCCCTCACGATCGAATACTTTGTTGGTGGAAACTTCGCCGGTTTCTTCGTCTACTGTGAATTTGGTGCCCTTTTGATTGGGTTGTTGTACAATGGAGTATTTGACCTGAAGGCAGAAAGATTTGAAATAAGTTATATAATATATTGGACAAAAATGTATCAATTTTCTGGCTTGTTAGTGGAATACTTTGCACCCAAAGTTTACAATGATTAATTGAGAACTTGTGCGGTTGGTAAAACTTTGACTGAAGCTTGGGCCTGATGCGTAACAAGCTTAATTCGCCACAAAAAGTGCCTGAGATAAAACTTCAATAATGATAAAACATTTTCTATACAAAGAATGATATCCATGACAGTGAGTGTAAGCTGCTATATGATTCCAATTATTTTTTAAGTCTCCTCATAATGATTTAGAGCTGAACGCGTTTACAGTGCACTGCTTGGTTTTATGTGCAGCTCACAAGGAACGTCTTATCAGAAATGTTATTACATAAAGAACTTATTTACTCTATTTGGACTAATATCGATGCACTGCTTGTTGTGTGGTGCAGCTTAACAAGCAGAGTCTTGTTAAAAATTATATTTGGCCTAGTATAGGTGCACTGCTTTGAATTCGATGAGGCTAAAAATCGGAGTCTTATTTTCCCTTTTATAACATGAAAAAAATATTTGCTCTCTTTGTTGAGCTAATTATTTGGCCTAGTATCGGTGCACTGCTTGTTATGAGCTGCTGCTTGACAAAAAGAGTTTTATTTGAAAAGTTATAATATCAAACCAAATATATGCTCTCTTTGCAGATACAATTAGTTCCCTTAGTATTGATGCACTGCTTGTTGTTGGGTGCAGCTTAACAAGCAGAGTCTTATTCGAAAAGTTTTAATACGAAACAAATATTTGCTCTCTTTGTTGAGCTAATTATTTGGCCTAGTATCGGTGCACTGCTTGTTATGAGCTGCTGCTTGACAAAAAGAGTTTTATTTGAAAAGTTATAATATCAAACCAAATATATGCTCTCTTTGCATATAAAATTAGTTCTCTTAGTATTGATGCACTGCATGTTGTTGGATGCAGCTTAACAAGCAGAGTCTTATTCGAAACGTTTTAATACGAAACAAATATTTTCTCTTTTTATTGAGCTAATTTGTTGGCTTTATATCGGTGCCTTAAATATTTTTTAGTAGCTCAACAAGCAGCGTTTTATCGGAAATGTTACGTACTCTCTTGTCGAGCAAATTGTTGGACCTGCCATCGAGGCACTGCTTGGTTTTGAGTGCAGTTGATCAAGCAGCATTTTACTAGAAATGTTTTCATACGAAACAAATATTCGCTCATTTTGTTTAGCAAACAATTGGGCCCAATATCGGGGAACTGCTCATTTTAGGGTGCAGCTCGACAAGCAGTGTCTCATAAAAACTTAATTGTTATAACAGGAAGCAAACATTTGGTTTGACGAGTACAAAATATGTTCCCAAATATCAGACACTTCTTGTTTCATGGTGCAGTTTAACGAGCAGAGTTTCATTGGAGACGTTCCAACACGAACCAAATATTTGTTCTCTTACTTGAGCTATTTTTCTGGCGTAATATGGGAGTTTTTTTTTAAGTAGCTCATATTGCAAATGTTATTTACTCTTTTATCAAATAATTTCGACCAAATATCGGAGCACTGCTTGCTTTTCGGTGCAATGAAAGCATCGTTTTGCTCTCTCTCTCTCTTTGTTGAACAAATGATAAGGCTTAATTAAGGTACAGACTTTTTAATTTTGGATGAAGCTCAACAAGCAGTGTCTCATAAAACCCCTATTGTTATTACAGGAAGCAAATATTTGCTATCTTTATTAAGCAAGCTTTTTGGCCTAATATATGCGCACTGCTTGTTTTTTGCGATACCGCTCAACAAACAGCTTATATTGAAAAATATTATTTTACGCAATAATTCGATCTCCATGTCAAATTATTTGACCTTATATCGATGCACTGCTTGTTTTTGGGCGCCAAAATTTGCTCGCTTTGTTGAGCAAATCTTTTGCCGTAATATCAGTGATAGACAATTTTGTTGGTTCAAGTCAAATGTTCTTTCAAAATGTTCCACGGCAATCACTTCATAAATAGTTACCAAACTTTATTTGCTCATTTTTTAAAAAAATATTTGCTTCGCTAATACAAGTTCTTCAACTTTTTTCTAACATTATTTGTCGGAAAAAAAAATGGTTAATACTTTGTTGAGTTCCGAAAATTATTTCTAACTTCCTCTAAATCTGAACCAAAAGATTTTGTCCTAAAAACGTTTAAGGAACTTTAGATCTTTAAAATTAAGCCCATTGCGTGTTTTTTGATGCTGTTTATATCGATTTTAAACGGGGTACGGTCCATATACTAAAACCACTTCTCAACAATCGGTTCGAGTACTACATATCTCATTCGTCCAAAAAATCGAAGTGGTAATTTTTTTATCTCAGGCTCTTTATTCTGTATTTGCTATTTTTTCAGACAAAGAACGTTTAAATCGTCCTTTCGAAACTCCTTACTTTGGTATTTTAGGGAGTCTCAAACAACTACTTAAACACACAACCATTATAGCTTGGATTCTTGAGTTACGGCTACTTAAATTTTCTAGTTTGAAATTTAAAAAATTACTTCCAGGCGTTGACTGTCACGCCCACGGCTAATCATATAGCACGCAAGCTCGTCTAATATGCAGTACAATGCACTCTGGAACTCTAAACATGCAAAATCTTGACACGAAGCGAGCTAACTAGAAACCCAGCTAATAAACCTAATAAATTTATGAACCATATACTATACTATATACTTAAGTACACATGTGTTGATTTCTTAGGTAAATAAACAACAACTCGAAGGAGCCGTAACAACAACAACAACTCCTATTTGTCTCTAATAAATAGCTAGAACATTAATTTCTCCAGGCTGCCCAAGCAAATCCAATACAAACACAATTAATTTTCCACCTTCCCCCAAACTCCTCGAGCCATTACTCACCTGTCCATTGACGCCTTTGTCCTCATCGGTGGCTACCACTTTAATCACTGGACTGCCATTAGGCGCACCCTCCTCCACCTTGGGATAATAGGTGCCACAATCCTTGAACACAGGCTTGTTATCGTTCACATCCGTAATAAAGACCACCACGACGGCGGTGGAGGTATGCAGCGTTTGATCTCCGTTCACACAACAGGAACCATCATCCATGGCTGTGACATTTAGCTCGTACTTATCGCGATCCAAGGAAATAGCTTTATTGTGCAGACGTATGACACCCGTAATGTCCTCGATGACAAACTGACCCGAGGAGGTGCCGCCGCCCACAAAACCAAAGCGCACATTGTCGCCATCTTTGTCAGAGGCCACCACGGTGGTGACCAAAGTATTCGGACCCGCATTCTCATCCACATTGGGCGTATAGACCTGCTGTGAGAATTTGGGTTCCTCATCGTTCTTGTTCTTGGTATAAACGCGCACGGTGGCAGTGCCAGACTTGGGTGGTTCGCCCTTATCCTTGGCCGTGACTATAAACTCGTAGTAGGCATTATTGTTGTCCGCATCCAGCTGCTTGTTATTGACTATAATGCCATTGGAGTCGACGGCAAAATGATCATCTGAGACTAGATACTCGATTTCAGCATTGGCGCCTGAATCTGCATCCATGGCCTTGACGCGCAGGATGCTGGTGCCCAGGGGTATGTCCTCGTCCACATTGTGCGCCTGATAGTCGGGCAGCTCGAACTTGGGCGCATTGTCATTCACATCCGTAACGCGTATGGTGAGCTGTAGGGATTGGTTAGAACCAGATAAGTTATGGCAGATAATTTTGTATTTTATTTGTTTACTCACCTCCACGGATGTTGAAAAACCACCCGAGTCCTCGGTAGCTGTCACAATCAATGAGTAGACATGTGGCTGTCGCAGATCCTCAAAATCCAATTCCTTGGCCAGCTTAACAATGCCCGAAGAGGGTCCAATATTGAATGTGCCTGCTCCTTGACCCTGCGCCTTCAGTGTGTAGCGTATTTCACGGTCCGCAAAGGACTTGGCTTTAACCGAAATAATGCTGCAAGGCAAAGATAGAAATAAAGACATGAGCACAATATTATCAAAGCAGAGAGAAAGGAAAGTCCTGGGAATCGTTGCATATTTTACTATGTGCACAATTTTTGTGCTATCAGTTTGTGGTGTCCTGCTTCATCCGGCTACGTCTGTCACCAACCCCAACTGCCTTTTGACAGTTCGTTTTGTTATTTGGAATTTCAATGAGCCCGAGGACATGGGAACTTGCAGGGTCACATACACACACACACACATACACACTGGGAGACATTGTCATAGTCTAATTCGCATGTTTCTCCTTATGGACAACCACACCCACCACACCCACCACACACACACACACATGGATTGGGAAAATATTATGCATAACTTTTATTGGCCGCATTTAATTTGCATAAATTTTCTTTTCAATTTTCAATTTTTGCTTTGATTTGATGAGCTATCAATGGAGGATAAACCCGGTTCCAAATGGAATAAAATGTACGACGCAGTTTTTGTAAAATTTGATGTGAGACAATATAGTTAAAGACACATAAAAATTCCATAGTTCCGATGTTGATGCGGAGTGGATTCGAAAAATATAGAAATTTATGCGGACTAAGTTCTAAATGAAAAGAATAATCAATTTTTATTTCTGGATTTAATTGTAAAAGGTTGGATTATTAGGATTGCAGATTTCCCATATCTGTCTTCCCTTGTTTTTAAATAGCAGATTCATTTCCAGTGTGACCACATCTTCAATTCTATAATCTCAGCCATACTTACTCTGAGTCCTTTTTCTGATTCTCCGGTATCTCGGCCTCATAGCTGGGCATATAGAACTGTGGCGCACGCTTGCCACCCACAATCGACAGACGTTCCTCGGGTGTGCTCTGAAACCGACGATCATCCACTTTGCCATTTTGATCCTCAGCCTTGACATACAGCACATATTCCATATCCAGCTGAAAGAGATCCGTGCCACGAGTGCGCACCACCCCAGAACGCTCATCGACCTCAAAGCGACCTCCAGTACGATCACGCACTATAAAGTAATGTATATTATGATCCGTATCCGGATCACGTGCTTGCAGCGTAAAAACGGGCGTATTGGGTGGAGCATTCAGCTGTACCACAGCCTGCATGGGCAATGGACGGTTTATAAAGTAGGGTGGCTCATCGTTCACATCCTTGACGAGAATGATGACACGCTGGTTATCCGTATACTTGATGCCTGCTGAAAGTAAACGAGAGCAGGTAGAGAGTTTGTTAGTTTAGAGTTGGTTTCAAATATAAAAGCAAAAAAAATATGCAAATCATTTCCATGAGTTACAGCTGCCAAAAGTTGGGCTAAAAATTTCCATTACGAATTTGAAACAAGCAAAACATTTTTGTAGTCAAAATAATGGGTTATGGCAATGACTATGACTATGGACTCTGGAGGAGTTGGAGCTAGGTGATTTTTGTAGCTGGTGTGTAATTTAAAACGCTTGAATTTCACTTAAACCATTCAAATGCAATGAGCTGTAAAAGCAGCAGAGTCCTAGCAAAATATTGCCAGGTTTCCATTGCCAATGTGTAATGTAAACGCAATTTTCTGCTCTTTCTTTGTTAACAATAGTATGGGCCAAAGACGCCAGCCAACAACTGGCTAACTAGTTAGTGCTGGGTAGTATTTTACCTGGCGCATGCTAAAGGTTACAGAGCCCGCTTAAATTGCGCCAAAAATTTTACAATTTCAGCCAAAAAATGGCCATAAAAGTTGAACGAAAAAATTACTACAAAAATGCCTACAAACAAAAAAGGCAGAGTTGAAAAAAAATCAATAGTAGCAACAGCAAGGTTCCACAAAGGAAAGAAAAGGAAGTGGGCTATGGCGAACTTGATATACCCTTTTTTTTTATTTTTATTCAATATGAGGTGTTCCGAGCCCCAAAAGCGAATTTTTTAGAATTTTAAATACTGCACAACATTTTTTTAGAGACCTGTTCGGCAGTGTTTTTTTAAGTGTTAGGGAACTATATTCTAAAGTCGGATCCGAAGCCAATATATGGCATTTCGTCAGGTTTCTGAGATATCGTTTGTGGATGTTTTTTGAGATTTTTCCAGAATCTTTATTTATACATGTAAGAATTTTAGAAACAAATTTCAGAAAAAATATGTTGGACTTAAAAAATATTTTATTTCAAATAAAATATTTCCAGTTTAAAAATTAAAGATATAGCTCTAGTGGAAATAAGTATATTTGCCATAAAATTACGAAAATTTTGTTTTATTCTAAAATTTCTTTCGCGAAATCGCCAAATCCGTTTTATAGTAAAAATTTGATTAGTGCTTTTTTAACAAGCTATTTTACAACGCATAAAATTAAATAAAAAAGCGAAAATTGTTTTTTTTTTACTCTTAGTTACCCAAAGAGTTCTCTAGAATCAAAATATAATTTTTTAATAATCATCATTAATAATATTTTTTTTTACTAGTGATATTTTTTTTTATTCCAATAGACAAAAAGAATGCTCTGAAATTAAAATTAAATTTTTGGAATTAGTCATCCTTAATAAAAATATTTTTTTGCTAGTAAAATTTTTTAGATTCAAAGAGTGCTTTAAAATTAAAAAAAAAATCATTATTAATAATATTTATACAAAAAAGTTGTTAAAATAATTAATAAAAAAATATTTTTGTTTTACTAGTAATTTTTTTATTCTAATAGACACAAAGAATGATCTAAAATTAAAATTGAATTTTGGAATTAGTCATCCTTAATAAAATTTTTTTTTTTTCCAGTAAAATTTTTTTATTCTTTTAGATTCAAAGAGTGCTTTAAAATTAAAAAAAAATCATTATTAATAATTTTTATACAAAAAAGTTGATAAAATAATTTTAAAAAATAAATAAATACAAAATTTAATAAAAATAAATAAAATTGATACAAAATTAAAAAAAATATATATAAATTCAGTTAATATTAGAGATTGCAAGGAGTGGAAATTACATTATTATATGATTGGTATCATTATTTATATTATTTTTTAATCTTGACTCCACATATTTTCAATTTTAAACTCATAATAAATTTGAGGGGGACACCAGTGTAAAAATAATTCTTAATCGAGCAATTTTATACTTGGAAAATTTACGGAAAATATTTTTTTAGACAGCATCATTTCGGATCGAATATTGCCAACTTTTTCACCATTTCTCTCATTTATTTGTGAAATTATTACCTCTTGTCATATTTCAATTTTTAAGCATAAAACAAAATTGAGGATGATAAAAAATCTAAACCAACTTTTCGATTTTCTTGTTTTTCTGACTAGAGACCCGAGAGAGAAAGTTTTAAGCTGGGAGAAGAGTAATTTATGGAAGGGTAATAGGTGTTAGAAACCAGAATAAGTTTGTTTTTAGTTCCTTTATAATCCTGAGAAGCATAGAGGATATAGAATTAAGTTGAACCCAGAAAAATTAAATAATTTTTTTTAACGTTTACAATTTTAAGGCCTGTACGCAGCATCGAAATATTCTTCCAACAACAACTCAATGTGCATTGAGAACAAAAATACAAATAAAATGCGGTATTTTTGGTATTTTTAATTAATTTTATGGTATATTTTGTTCTATTCTTTCTAGCCAATTTTAAAAGCAAGAGCAGTCAATAAAATATCTTTCTTATGTTTCAACACCTTTCAATACATTTCAATTCGGGAATTATTAGCTGGTGTCCATGGGCTGAATTTTTTTGAAGAAAATTTTCATTTGATGGCTGATAATAATTCATTCAGTATTATTAGGGATTTTTGCAGAGCAAAATGCATTACAAATAGATTGCAATGAATATTAAATTATTTACAACGATTTCCCGCTTTTAAAAGAATCTTTTTGCTCCACAATTGATTTGGCTATATACATATTTTTATCCGAAAAAAAGAGACAACACTGTTTTAGCTAAGACTTCTCTTTGCAGGCGAAAGACAGCATATTGTCTCAATTTATAATTAAAATTTAAGATGATAGATTCTTGAAATAAACTCATTTTACTACAACAGTAATTTGTAAACTAAAAAATAGGATAGTCAAAAAGATTTTGAGTTTAAAGCTGATCCGGTCAACCTTTAAAAGAGTGCTCTAAAAGTAGCTATAAAAACATCGGATATCTCAGCGTTCATACAGACAAACGTTCCTGCATCAATCCCACAAAATATATAGTGGAAAATGCTCTAGCGATATGCAAAGGGAAAAGGAACATTCTGTCTAATCCAAATAAATTTCTTATACAGAAATTCGTTATGAGAAACTCCAAAAAGCAGTTTAAAATATAAATAAAAATAAATTATTAAATTAAAATAATTATTAAATTAAAATAATTTTTAATTAAAATAAATTCCTAATAATCAAAAATTAGTTTTCGAATATTTCAGAGACTATTGGCTGACTTTCATGGAGTAAGTCTTTTTTCTATCTCTACCTGTTACATACTCCAGCACTTACCCCAAATACCCTTTTAAGTTTTATAAGTAAGAGACATAAATATATACAAAAAAATATACAAAATAAAAAGAAAAAGTAGAGAGAAAAAAAAATTAATGCAGGGACGTCGTTACTTGCTTTCTTTATTCCTTTGTATTGTAGGTAAATGTCTGCAGCGGAAAATACCAATCATGTGGTTGTTATCGTTGTTGTTGTTGTTGGAACTGGTGGGGTAGTTCTTGGCTAACACGAGGCAAACGTAGCCTTACAAAGGAACTCAGTACCCACTTCTCAGAGCCAAGAGTAGCCCCCTTTAGGACGCATATAACGTTTACACTTATTAAAAATGTGTACCGAGTAGTAGACAAATAAGACAGACGATTTACTTGAACTCAAACACACATACTCACACTTGTACACACACACACAACAGCACACACACCAGAGCACACACACACTCACTTGAGGTAAGGCAGGTTGTTGCAGAAATTTGAGTGCAATAAAGAAAAGGAAGGAAGGAAGAGGGTTTAAATAAGAAGAAGGGTGCAACAAGCAGGCCGCAGACAGCAAAAGTAACCCATTACAGTGGCCCCGTAAAGTAGACAGTGTGTCTACTAACTCAAGTGCGTGCAAACAAATAGTAAGCAGGGTGCACACAAGGTAAAATACCACACTGCCAGGGATGGGTTGAAACGGAATATTTTATTTTCGACAAAGTGAATTTTTTATCTTCTTTTTGTGATTCGATTTAAATACTGAGCTGTATGCCTATTTTGCGACAAAAGTTCCGATCCATAAATACTGAAACGTATCCTAATTTTCCAGAAGAGATCCAATCGACATATTAATTTTGTTGAAAAGAGTGACGTTTTCCTAAAACTATAGAAATTTAGTGGAAAGTGAAGGACCATGCTTAACGTGCGATTCGAAGCCACAACCTCTGGGATTAGGAACTATATTATGTATCCACATCCGATTATTTCTATATTTTGATTAGAACAACGCATTACAAAAGTATTTTTTCACATATTTACTTGTAATGATAAGCATAAAGATTCCTTTAACTCACTTTCTAGACCTAAGCCCCTTGTTACAAGCTCGAGAACCGATCCAGCTCACATTACTTCTATACAATATACTACAACATTTAACAGTCTCCGCCAAAAAGCTTTTGGCCTCCTCGGTTCAAACTAAATGCAACAACAGTTGGCCAAATAAATATGTCCCCAACATGAGTTCCTTTATATATTTAGTTGTTGTATTATTATTTGGAATTTATATGGTAAGGCCTCCCCAGCTATTGTTCGTCTTATATGGCTTACTTGGTGACAGGTAAATAAAGCAAAGCGTAGAAATTCAAATGTACATAATATATTTTGTAATGGTTATTATGTATTTTTGTATATAAGTGAAGCCCTTGCTGTCGTTAGTGTTGTTGTTGGGGCGTGGCAGTCAACATGGAAAATTTCCGTGGCGACAATGGCGATTATATAAGATGAAAGCTGTCATTGTTATGGGTATTGTATTATATGTGGCCGGCAGTTTTTTAAAGTTAGGGGAACGATTTAAAAGACGTAAACAATTTAAGGCAAAAAAATCTTAGGGTTTGATTTGATGCGGACGCCATTAAAATACGTTATGAAGGCGAATGGAAGTTTTTGAATATTCAAGGCGGGTTGTCACTGGCGATTGATAAATAAAAGCATGGAATTCAAGGTATAGAGAGCATTCAACACGGTATTTATATAAAAGAAACTATATAATGATATAAAGTAGGCTGCTTAGTTTCCAAAGAGTTTGAAGAGCTCCAAAAATATAATACTAGCTGCTACCTTGGTTTCATAGTTATTCGATTTTTATATTACGCTTTCAATTGATATTATTATCACACAGTCATTTAGACCACTCTGGATTGTAATGGAAATTAATTTTCTCATTTCCCTGGCGATATTTTTTTGAGCTTTTCAGATAGTAATGTTTATAGTTTCTAACTGAAAGATTGTGCATTGAATAATAATTTATTAGAAAATATTAATGAGATAAAATTACCATAATTTGAAAAAAGGGAATTACTTTTATACCCTGTACCTAAAGATAGGTTAGTGTTAGTATATGTACGAGTAGTTAGAGAAGGAGACTTTGTAGAGCCCACAAAGTTACTTCTGATATGGTCAGGAGCACAAAAATATTGGTACAGAAAAGTTTGTCCATCCGTATGCTTATCTGTCTTTCTGGTGTATATGTTATTTCTATCTTTCTCTCTATCTGGCTTTCCGTCTTACTGGCCTTCTTTTATAGTTATATTGATGTGCAACCTTATTATATATCGGCTAAATAAAAAGTTATACTTTGCCTAAAAACGCATCGCACTAAAAACCGGAAAAATCACACTAAAGATAACGATACGTCTTTGCGACGAATAATGTCAACTAGAATTCAAGCAGTTCCTAGCTTAAATAAGCAAGCCGCCTAGCAATGGTGACTCACCGTTACGTTACCGGGCGTTATAAACTCACCGTAACGCTACCGGACGTTATAAACTCACCGTAACGCTACCGGGCGTTACACTTTTTCATAAGTGACACCGAGCCCAACCTAATTTAAGACGTTGTCACGTCAAAATTCAGCCCTGAATTCAAAAGAAAAGCCTTGATAACCCTGAGAATCCCCAAGATCGCAGTGTTTATACAGATGCCCAGATCTATAGTCATTCTGATTACTTTGTTGAGTTCATAATATCGAAAATGCTTTCCTCTATCTGTAACATACCTTCAGACGTACTTAATGTACTCTTTTTCTTTATAAATAACAGTTTTTTAATGGAAATGTAACGCGTTTTAGGTGAAAATAATTTCTAGCACAAATTAATGCGTAGTCAGGCGCGGTTTTTTTGTGTGCAGTTTGGGGTGTTGAAAAAGTTCCGGAAACGCTTGACATTTAATTTCGTTTTTATATGAATTTTATTTATTTACGTCTCTTAAGCAGCTGCAAAGTATTTGCTAAGCACGCTTTAAAAGTTTCTGGAATTAAGTTACGACTTGGCAAAGTATTTGCTTTGCCGCCCTTACAAATCCCTTTGCTAGCCCCCCTCTCATTTATATTATGATACATTATTTTTCACGCCTTTCAAACAACTAATCTTTTCCCCATTGACAACTTTGCTTTCATTTGTGCTATCAAAAATTGCCAGAGACCCACCAACAAAGAGCCACCAAACACCCACTAAGCCGCAGTCATATGAGACTCTTAAAGAGTCAAAACCAGGCGAAAGGCAGTCGTCGTAATCACTGTCAAGGGACAGGGACGTTTTGAAACCCATCATCATTGTCATCATAAGCAGGAGTTGGTTTTTTTTTTGGGGTTGGTAACTGCAACGACTTTGTGTGACGTTTGCATTGCACTTCTTCTGGGTTCGAGACGACAGCACAATGAAAGCCCAAAAGAGTAACACGAGGTTAAAGTGAACAGAGAAGCTCCGCCAGGACTACAGGACGACTACACTAGAGTTTTGGCCTGAAAACAAAGCACAAACAACGGAAATGCTGCAGCAATTTTTCTCTTTTCTGCTGCTAACTTGGGCGATTTGTTAGAGTGAAGCGACAAAAAAAAAAAACCACTCTCCAAGCCCCAGGGTTGGGACTGGGGTTGGGTTTGCCTATCCGTCCGACCACCCACGCACGCAGCATCCCGTCAAGCAGAAAAACAAAGATGCTTATTGTTTCAATGGATTAAGTAGAAGGCAACTCGAGCAAGTCAGTCCATGTAAGATGATGCAAGTAGCAGAGAGAGAGATGACGCTGCCAGGAGTAGACTAAAGCAGACGCGACAAAGTGCGGACAAAGTACTAGATGCTGTTTCAGCACAGAGCTCACTCGGATGACTTGGACTCAGTCGAGTCGAGTCGAGTTGAGAGAGAGAGTGTGAGCTGTCGCATTTGAGGGTGATTCGTTGTTGGTTCTCCGTAGTAAGCTATTTTTACATGCGTCACATTTTCCAAAGACTTCTTCAAGTGGGTGCCAGCTTGAAGTTCTTTTTTTCGCTCCTTGGAGTTTTTGCACTTTTTTTTTATTATTGTAACCCTGCAGTTGCGTTACTTTCTGCGGAAGTGCGCATATGTCTTATATATAGAATAAGTATATATATACTGCTACCATATATGCTGACTTATGCAAGACTTTTGCAGTTCTCAGCGCTTTTGTTATTGTTATTTTGTGACTAGTTCTGTGCATGACATCAAAATCACTGCAGAAAATTGATGTAAAAAATTTTTATTGAATTTGCTGCAGTGACATATTGACATCCGGAAGATGCTGAGAGTAGTTGGGACACTCATCTAATTTACTTGGCGACATGTAGCAGGAATTTATTTATTTTATATGCCAGTAAAGAGCAGTTTTATGGCAGCTTAATATGAAACTATTTGACAGCTGGAGGATGGGAATGTCTTTGGAGTTTTTGATAGGAAGTTGCTGTCTAGGAAGAGAGTCTTTATTTAGGAGCAAGACTTGCGGAATAAGTTATACGAAAGCCGATAAGCTTATTGAACCTGATGGAAATCTTAAACTTTAAGTAATAATTTGGCACTGGATTATAAATAAGTATCATCAAAAACTGTGACTTTTTGGAAAACATTTACTACAATGATTTAAAATTATGCAGACAAAATCTTCTGTTGTTCTGATAGAAATCTAAAATTAAACACCTACAAATTAATAAATTAGGTAAGTAGGAAGGTATGTTAAGGCGGTAGTCGCTTCTTAGCGTCCCAACTCACTTTGTGATACCTATAATGGGAGTAAGTGATAAAGATATTGAATAGACAGCAAAAATAAGGGAAATAGGAGAACTGGAAAGAGCATGACCATTCTTTATGGGGGACTAGAGCCCGCAACCTCTAAGGTGATAGTCTAGTGCTCTATCTTTAGGCTATTGAGGCCGCTAAATAAAAATGAAGTATAAAGAATTTCTGAAGAATTTTCAGATCGATACTCATCACCTCTTCATCGATTACAAAGCTGCGTTCGATAGCCCAATAAGGGATCGCCTATAAACCACCATGTCTGAGTTCGGTATTCCTGCAAAGCTGATTCGTCTTTGCAGAATGACATTGAGCGGCACCATCAGCTCTGTCAGGGTAGGAACGGACCTCTCAGAGCCTTTCAATACCGTTCGAGGTTTCAGACAAGGCGACCCTCTATCATGCGACCTCTCCAATTTCATAATGGAAAGGGTTCAGCGGAAGGCCGTCGTACATCGCAATGGCACTATTTTTTACAAGAGTGTCCAGCTTCTTGCATACGCTGATGATATCGATATCATTGGGCGTTGTAAGCGGGATGTTAATGCTGCATTTTCCGCGATCGAAAAGGAGTCAGCGAAAGGGGTCTGGCGGTAAACGAGGGCAGGACCAAGTATATGCTGTCTACGAACAGGAACGCTCGGCGTCTGGGCGCCCATGTTGTAGCGGACCGCTATACTTTTGAAGTGGTCAAGGAATTCACGTACCTTGACACCGCCGTTAACTCCGAAAATGACATCAGCCTGGAGATAAAGCGGAGAATTGCATTTGCCAATAGGTGTTACTATGGTTTCAGTAAGCAGATGTGCATCAGAGACCTCTCCCGAACGACAAAAGTAACACTTTACAACACGCTCATCTTACCCGTGCTCCTATACGGCGCAGAATCATGGGTTGTGTCTGGATAACGATGCTCCAGCGAAAAAGGTATTCGAAGCTTAAGCCGACGAAGGAAGACGAAGGGGACGACCACGACTCCGATGGAAAGATCAAGTGGAGGAGAACCTATCCTCCCTTGGTATTTGTAATTGGAGAAGGCGCGCGCAAAGTAAAGGCGCCTGTCGAGAGCTGCTGAGGTCCGCCGTAACCCGAAAGCGGGTTGTAATGGCCATACGATGATGATGATAAAGAATTTCTGACTCTGACAATTTCGAGCTCAAATTTTGTTTAGGCCCCAATAATTAGAAAAAATAACTTAGCTTAAAAGTAAACTTAATGAGACCTACTTACAGAAACATACTATGTATGAATATCGTCAAGATATCATGCTTAGTGCCTAGGGAAAGAACTTGTTCATATTTATGAGTGACCTCATTTTCACCCCTCTACGACTTAGCGACATATTAAAGTCCCTTATGCCCAAAAAGTTTTACTTTCCCATATTTTATTATTATTTTATATGCATTATTATACGCTATTTTACTGCAATTTAACAGCAACTTAGCTTGAAAGTGCTGCAGCAGCAAGGGTGCAAAAATATGTACCCCCCTCTTTAAGAGCACACAAACAATTGACACGCCATCTTGGCATAATCAAGGTAGCCAGCAAATGAGTGGAAGGGAGCGCTTGGAAGGGGGACTCAACGAACTGTATGCTGTAGAAAGTCTTTTAAGGGTCAAGAGGTAAACCTAGTAATATGGCTTAAGGGTTGGGCGGAGAATACTATGCCCTGACTGGCTTCCAGTCCACCTCCCACTTGCTTGATTAAAATGCAGTCAAGTTGAAATTTTTTACTTGGCATTCTAGCTGCGTATTTATTCCCAAAAAAAAAAAAGAAAAAAACCGAACTTCTTTCATTTTGTCTGAGGGTTGCCGCTGTGCAAAGGTTTACCCTGATAAAAACGTGCAAAATTTTCAGTACAATGTAGTTTTGTTGCATACAACATATTGATAAGTTCTCATATTTCTCTTATATGCAGGTGTGGCAAGGGGGACTATGCCACAATATACGAAATTCCGTTTGATATTCTCGGGCTATTCAGGGACTTAAGTCTAATGAAGCTGTTAACAAAAAAAGATTTTTTTTTTGCTTGAAGCAGCAAAAGCTAAAGTCAAATATTTAACTTATTGATGAGGCACGTTGCATGATATATGAAATAAGTATTTGTTGTGGCAATAACTTGGGGTAGCTAAAGGTTGAATGGGTTGGCAAGGGCTAATAGATTTTGGATGCACTGGGCGTAAGCTTTTTGTCTACGCATACAATGAGTAATCTTTAGGGAAAACGTGGAAGATCAAAGCAATTTTCTTACTTAGTTTTGATTGAAGGAGATGAGTATATTTTTATTTTATAAATAATTAAAAAGTTTCCCTAATAAGCTATGGCTACATTTGGCATCCTTTACTAATAAACTCCTTTTTTTATAATTTTATAATAAATACTATAAAGTATTGCCGTTTGCTTTTAATATGGCATTTTTATTGTCTTTAGCTTTATAGGCCCATAAATTTGCACCTTATGAAACCAGCTTGTTTAACGAGCTCCTAAAATGTAAGAATAAAAAAAAGTAGAACCAACACACAACTTAATTAAACTTTTGGGGCACATAAAAATTTGTCATTGCAAATTGTTGAGCATCAGTGTCACAAGAAAACCATTAAATATACCTAGAGTCTAGAGTCTGGCATCTTTATAAAGTATTTTTTTTTTCGAGTGTTTGTTCTTATAGCCATAAACATAACTCAAGATGCCATGGACCTGGTCGATAGTCACATGGCTAAGCACAGCATGAAGTACTCCGTTTTGAGATGTCGTTTATTGAGTCACTTAACAACTAGCCAATAGAATTAACACCTAGCAAGAGGGGCTTACAGCCTGCCATCGGCAGTCAAAGCAACAACGACAACAACAAGGTAAATGGGATATGGGTTGCTGACTAGGCAACCACTTGACAAAACCAGAAGAAAAAGAAGAAGGACACTGTGCAATGCAGACACATGGGGCAGAGCATCGGGGAGCTAGACGCTGCCACAAGTCTTTTGGCTTAGCTTTTTGAATACAAAGTTATGCGACAGACAGCACGAATAGAAAAAATACTAAAAAAAGAAAACAAAAAATACTAAAAAAACGTATAAAAAATAACCGCCAAGTGTACAGTTAAGTGCGTGCCCAAGTTGTTTGTCTACTTGTCTGCTTATCTGAGTAGATTTTGCGCGCCGCACAGTGGGTACAATTCTATGGGGAAAGAGAGCCAAAATTACTTGGAGTAGTTTTGATGGCTTTAAACTGTATAAAGTCAAAATTTTTATAATATGAGCGCTGTTGAGTAGTTCGGAGTAGTTGAAAAATTACTATTTAAAAAAAATTATGAATAGTAAAGATAATAAATTAATAAATTGAGCTGCGTTGAAGTTCAGAACAGTAGGTAAAAAATTAATATTTAAATCAAAGTTCCCATTAACATTAAAAATAAATTTTATGGTATAATAAGGAATGGTATAAAGGCTTTATACCTTTATTGCAATGTAGATTGTAAAACTTCTGTAGCTTTTGATATAAATACTTTAAGTATTGATTCCCTTTTATAATTATGGTTAAAACAAATATATAAGCCAAAATAAGATAATTTATTATTATTATATTATGATGGTACCTATTTCTTTTGGACCTATTATGTATAAGTGATTTTTAAGTAATTAAGTATTAAAGTCTAATAAAAAGTCTAAGATTTTCTTATTCGTTAACTTTTTTTGTTCTAACTTTGAAACCTTTGTATCGTATTATTTTAGTATTGAAACTAGAAGAACCATAGTATGTTGTGTTGAAAAATCATAAGGTTCTTTTTTCTAATAAAATTAATTCTTGGCAGCTTATGAAGAAAAATAATATTAAAATGTAAAATCTGGGTCGAAATCTTGAAAAAAAAAATGTTCGGTAAATAGCGTGAAAATTATTCGGAAATAACGTAAAGGCAGTAAATCGAAAAAAGTTTGAAAGTACCTTCGAATTGCCTAAATCTGAAAATATTTGCAAACTTTCCTAAGAAAAAAAAACTTTGAAAGTATTTCGAAAATATTCAGCAGAGTATTTCGTAATATTTTAGTATTGAAACTAGGAGAACCAACAGTGTGTAGAAAAATCCTAAGGTTGTTTTTCTAATACAATTAATTCTTGGCTTATGAAAAAAAATAATATTAAAATTCAAAGTCCGGGTCGAAATCTTAGAAAAAAATATATCTTCCATTTTAAGCACCAATTTATATTGTATTATATTCATTCAAACAATGGGAGATGTTCCTAAAGATATATACCGTACTTTTTGATTGAATTAACTTAAAATATTAGAATTAAATTCAAAGTTTTAAGCTTGCAATTCAAACAGCACGATTTTTACAGATTTTAAATTAATCAGTTAATCACTTAGTCATCGAGCTAGTCTTCATTAATGTTTTGTTCTTAGATTCCTTACGTGACGCTATATTTACTTAGCCTTGACTGACAAGAACTAAAATTACGTCAAAAACTTCGCTTGTTTAAGTTTTCTTCAATTTTAAGCAAAAAAATAGACCAAAAAACCACGATTTTTATAGATTTTATGAATGATTTTATATAGATAATAGTTTAAAAAGTGAAAAAGTCCAATTTTTATTATACTTTATATAATGAGAGGGATTATGGTCATGCGCCGATTTTCAATATTGAAATTTTGGAAATTTATCGCTTGGGGTCGAAAAAAAAAATATGACTAAAATGCATTTTCTATGCGTTTTCGGTCTGCATAATAAAAACTAATAAAATAAGGAGTCATTTTTGTCTTTTTTTATGAACGATATATAAAAAAAAGTAAGATTGTGACTTGATCTACGCCAGAAAATACTGAAACTTGTGACATAATATACACCAGAATTCATACATTTTTAAACCAATTCCATTAATAAATGTTTTCTCTTTTATTATTACCTCCTAAAATGGAGCGAAAATAACAAAGCATTTGACAATATTTATTTTTGTTCATAATGGTAGCACAATCTGCTAAAAATTTCTTTGAAAATATTTTCATCTGCTTTGCCTCAGACTTCGACCAGTGTGCGCTGCTTGCGTCGCTGCTGCCGCGACGCGTTTGTTGACGCTGCAACAAATTGGCTGTTGCAGATAATGTTATGGCTTCTGTTATGCTCAAAGCTGTTGCTGTTGAAGATGCTGTAAATGTTGTTGTTGTTGTAAATGTTAATGCTCGTGTTGTTGTTGCTGTTGTTATGGTTGTTGGAGAGCTATAAAGTCTTTGACTTTAGGAGGTGTCACATTACCCGATGAACGACACTGATAGCAACCGTAAGCTTTTGCCCAGTCCAATGATAAAGCTTGCAATTTAAAACGTTTGACGTTTTTCGCATGGCCATGTTATGCAATTGGCTGGCGCAGAAATATTTACACTGAGAGAAAAAGTTGGGGAGTGAAGAGTTGTGTCTGAAGTGTGTAAGAAATTGTGGGATTTTCACTTGGAAGTTTGGTTGTAGTTTATATTACACAAAAAATCTACCTTACAATCATAAAGCCTATCAAGTTTGATAAGAATAATGGTAATTTTTTTTTTTTGGAACTAACAAAATAGAGAATTAAGGTAAAAGTTGGCCACAAAGTTGTATATTAGACGCTTCGGTGCAAAGATTGTGTCCGGATTGCCTATCTTAAACGAAGAAATATCGCCTTAAAACATTTTGAAAAAGAAGACCCATCTTTAATTAAAAGTAACCTTCCTTTTATACTGTCCACCCTTTTTTTCGCTCAGTGTAGCCTTGTAGGCTCTGCTCTATTAATATCGCCATGAATTATTGTTGGCCACATTGAGACGCACTGATTGAGTGGCATTGGTTCAATTTGCTATAAGTCTTGGCTAGCAGACTTGCATTTCAATTTACTTTAAGCCATTTAGAGCTGACTCATGAGCCAAGTCCAAGTCCGTCCGTTGGCAATAAAGTACGCAACATTAAGTTTGAGGCACTAAACAGATTCAAACCAAGTAGAACATTAAAAAAATGTTTAATTGGCAATTTCAGAGCAAAGCCAGAATCAAGTTGAAAAATAACAACAACAGCAAAAATAAATAAAAATGTAAAAATTACCACCATTAATAAATTAATTAGCGGCACGGGACTCAATTACAATTTACGCACACACACACACACACAGTGATGGTCGTTAAGCTTGCAACAGGCAACAACTGGCAACAACAACAACACTAACAATAACAGCTTGGGGCCAGCGGGTAGCTTTAAGCCATGGCCAACAACTTTGCATGCGGCATGTCAGCTGCGGCCGAGTGTGCGTGGGCGTGGCGGCGGCAGTGGGCGGGTAAAAATAACAGCATGAAGTGAAATTGCGCACATTGCAGACATTAAGCGAAAATTAATGAAATTTCTTTTATTTTGCTGGAAGGTAGAACGCTCAGCCAAGCCAAGTCCTCGCTTATCAGCGCACACGTCGTTGTCCTGGTCATAGTCATCAGGCTCAATGCCACCAGGCGGCCTCGTTTGCCAGCCAGGCTCGTAGTTTTGCCCATTTTATCTACCTGACATTATGCTTATCCTGGCCAGAGTGAGAACCAGACCCAACAGTAGTCACACCGTAACACACACCCAATCTCTAGACCCCAATCCTCGCATACACACCATCCAATCTACCGCCTTGAGCTTGATTGAGTTTGATGGCGATTGTGCGCGTGTGCTTTGGGGCGCCAAACTGCGCTGACTTGATTGCAATTTTTGTGGAGCTACCAGGCAACCAACCAGGCTAGTAGCCCCCAATCAACCAAGTCTACCCCTGACATAAAACCAACAAAAAGTACACTGAGAGAAAAAATGGGATCATGACGAAAATTTCGGAGGATAAATAAGCCTAAAAATACTCAAAATGGATTCCATTGATACCTAATAGAAAAGAGAGACATCGAAGAACATGATATTAGCAAACAAAGTGGAAAAAAGAAGAGCGTACAAAATCAAAACAAAATATAAAAATGGATGACATCTCAAAACAAACTTTTTTTTCCAAATGGCAAATCTTTTTGATTTGCTACACTTAAAACTTTAATTAGATGATAAAAAAATCAATTTGAAATCTTGATGCAATCCTGGTACTGTGGTAAGCGGGCAAAGTAAGCTGATTAAACGTCGTTTTTATCAAAAATTACCTAAGTTCAAATGCTTACTTGGTAAAAACCAAAAGCACAATACAAATTTTAATGAAGGAAGATCCTAGGTATTTAATATTGAAGATTAAAAAACACTCTAACCATTTTTTTGTGTGTGCCCTATTATCCTGTGTACTGTTTTTGTGAAATTATGGATATGTCCTTGTAAAAGTAACTTTGCTGTAACTTTTGCAGGGCGCAGCTGATCACAGGGACTTAAAACTAATTTAATAAACAAAGTGTGTAATATACTGACAAACTAACCTCTTTTGCCACATTTTGCAGTAATAAAACATATTTGGGTTGCTTTGGGCAAAATTTACATTCTGAAATGCAAGTTTGGAAGTTTGGAATAGCAACAATCGTACATAATGTGCGAATTAAACATAAAATACTTAGAAGATCAACATTTTGAATTGATTTCGCATAAATTAAAAAGTTTTAATCAAATAAGTAAAATTTTAAGCGAAAAAGCAGACAGATTGCCCTCTCGGGGATTGCCACCTTGTCGTGGTGAGAGGGCTTATTAGGGGCGATGAATCCAAGAGCGATGCCACCCATACCCGTAAGGTCGAGGAAGAGTTCTGAAGCAAAGAGCAGTTCACAACAAACCCTGATGCCTTATTGGCAGGCAAATTGATAGGTAAGCGTCTGTTTCCCCATATCAGGGGCGGCTTCTAACTAAAGAATCTTTGAACCCATCACTCATTGATTCTCATAAAAGATGTTAGAATAAAATGGAACAAAACAATTATGGAAACATGTCTCCAAGGAGTACCCAACAATTATTGGTCAATCCCCCTGCTACTGCAGCCAGCACAGAGGATTTGGAGGTTCTAATTTCACGTTATAACAACAAAATGATGAATATAACGAAGAGGCTCTATGCTCCACTTAGGAGTCCAGAATTCGTAGTAGTAAGTCGGACAGATCAATTTTATGGCATATTTGATATGATAGAGTACTCCAAGTAAAAACAAATTTTGCAAGTCTTCTAAAATGTCTAAAATATATGTACAAATCGATTTTAAGCTCAATAGCTTAAAAAACAAAGTTTGTGCAAATCTTCTATATGGCTATGAGGAATATGGAGCCAAACCTGGCGAAACTGGGTACATCGTCTTGGATCAAATCATCAAATTGGATGCAAATAATATTTGGAGTTTTATGTCCAAAAAAGCGGCAAAAAAATCATAGTGAATTATAATCATAATCATCAAATTTCACTCAACAACGACATTCCTAAAAATCAAATGGCATAAAATAAAAAAATTGTGGGATCCCAAAAAATTTTTTTTACCGATTGTAAACTCCTTGCTTATGAAAGCTTTGCTACTAAAAAGTATTATTCTTGTAATGTTTTTAAAACCAAAGTATACTTTAAGCCCGAAATATTTACACTGCCAGGCAAAAGTTTACGAATACTTGAGAAAATACACGAAAAGAGCTTCAAGCGTGTTTTTAAATTGATCGAATAAGCAATATAAATTTATCAATAAACTAATAAGTAAAACGTCGATCCAAAACATTCATCCAAACTCTGAAAAACCTATCTCCAAAAAAAAACAAAATGATAAAGCGTTGAAAATCATAGAGTGGCCGGCCCAATTCCCTGATCTAATTCTAATCAAACTTCTTTGGGAAGTTTCCTTTGCAGACAGACACTGTCTTCGAATGAAACTCTTTGAATTGCATTAAAGAAGACGTGGGAGCAGCTGGAACCAAAAGTTCTTGAAAAACTTATCAATAGAATGCCCCAAATCGTTGCAAAAGAGTTGAAAACTAAAGGATGATATTAGGTTAGGTTACACCGGTCGACCCCTAGGGTGAGTCAAACATAGACTGCATATTCCTTAGTGGAACCGGAAAAGGTGGATATTTTGACGAAAAAAAAGTATAATAGTTCTATATGTACAAGCATCTGTCGCAGTTGAAGTAATACATTGAATAGTTTTTAAAAGAACAATCTTTAGAACACAGTTTATTCACATCCTATCAATAGATCCAAGCGATTATGATATATTTTTTTTAATTTTAAGTAGTAATTATTAGATGTCCGAAAACTTTTGACTGGCAGTTAGTTCAAGTTTTTTTTTCAAAAAATTCTTTAATTTGCCAAATAATAGATTTTCGCAAGGTCCTTTTAGGTATTTCATGCAGTAACGACTTCTTCATTCAACCTCGAGCTCTTACCACCTATTAATTTCGTCAGTTTAAGAAACAGAAAAGAGTCACTAGCATGCAGATCTGAAGAGTACTGTAGATAGAACAGCAATTCATAGCCCACTTCCCCGATAACTTTTGTCTGTTAAAGGGGTGAGCATCAATCATGTAAGCCTAATCAACAAAATTTTTTGATTTTTTTTTTAAAAACACTTTAACAACTTAGAAAGTGTTACTACTGATTTTGTAATAGTGCATCTTCAAGCCAACTTTTAAGCAGTGCTGTGCTTTTCATATTTTCCAAATGCAGTCCCTTTTTTCTGTCAGTGTAGCCATAGCTCTCGGCCTGCATACCAATCACGGCAAGTTCTCTCTACTAAGGCAGCAATTTCAGGCGTCAGCGCGAACTGGCTGCAGGCTAGCACATAGACAAACTCCAACCCTGCTCCAACCCTACTCCAACCCTTACCCATCCTTTTATACACAGAAATCTCCTAACCTCACTTTTTCTTACTAACTGACAGCAGTCAATCATTTAGGAAGAGATCATGACTTGCACTGACATTAGTTTTTAAGCTATTGCAGCAGCTTTAACTATTTGATTGATGAGTTTGCTCAACAGAACAGAGACATGAAAATGTAATAATATTGGGTGCGGTCTTTTAAAGTTTTCCAACACTGCACACAGCTTGACCTATTTTGCAATTGTTGCCAAAAATTAAGTATATACTATACAAGTTGAAATGCAGTCAGCTTGAGTTCCTTTGATAAACACATTTATATATAATATAACGCATACGCAGTGTGGTTTTTGTTGGAATTTGACATTGTCATAAAAAGATGCATTTATTTAGAATTTATACAAGCGAATGAGTTTGCAACAAATTGATTAAGCCGGTTGAGTTTTGGGGGAGGTTTATTTGGGATTATTTTTACACTCAGAGAAAAATTTCGTTTGAAGAAATGTCGAATTCTTTGCATTATATGTTATCTTAGTGTAGCGAATAATTCATTGTACTCAATAATTATGCCACGATAAATCTCATCATTAGAATCCTCAGAGATTTCGTAATCAGCGACTCCAAAAATCCTTAAATATTCATTGCAATAAAAAACAATTTTTTTAAATTTGGTCCTTCACATTGTATACACCATCTTGGTTATAGAAAATCGCATAATTGAATCGTAATCAACGATTTATGAAACCTACCATATGTATAACAATTTTAACTAACATAAAAAATAATTTTCTGAAATTCGTTCCGCCATATTGTATCCTCCATTTTAGTTTTTTTTAAACCTAATGAGACAATAAATGTTTAGGACAATCAATTATTTCATTGTACTCAATATTGGATCATATCCTTTTTGTATCGGTTGTAAATATATATCAAACTCCATCTAAAAAAATAAGAATTTTGAAATATGAAAATTTTTGAATCAATCTCACATGTTATTTATATACGAAATATTCTTTGAAACTACTTTCTAATTTAATCAATCCAAACACTCTCTAATTAGGGATTTCTTTGGCAAAAATTCCTTTTTCATTTCTAAAATTTTTTCATTTAAAAAATTGTTTTAATAAAGGAAAGCCGTTTTTAAAAGCAAGCCCTCAGAATCTTCTCAAGCTTTATGGGACTCGACTCTCTTCTGTTCTAGTCAAACTTCTCTATCCCAAGCACATCCTTAATCCCACTTCATACTAGCCCACTTCATAGCATTTAACTTTAATGCCTTCGGCGTTAGACAAAATAATAGTTTAAGCCCTAAACATAACCAATTTAATAGCAAATTTTTATGCCAGCCAACTTTCAAAGATGATAATATTTATAATATTAATATGATAGACATAATAATAAGCAGCTAGTGCGGCGTTTATCAAGACAGCACACACACAAACGCATAAAACCCAGCCAGGGCTGCCACACTGTTCGCATAAAGCTAAACGAGCGCCCTTAAGTATGCAATGGAAATCGTAAAGCGTTGCTTATTTTAGTATCAGCCGTTGCCGACGCTTTTCATTGCTGATTTGTGATTTCAGTTCGGATTTAGTTTTTCCGTCATGTGTCTGGCATACTAAAAGGGCTTAAGCTGAAAGTGTTTTTTTTTTTATATATCGAATGTTTTTATGCTGCGGCTTAATGGCCAACAAAAATGTTGCTACACTCAGAGAAAACGAGGCAATCGGATTGGCAGTCAAAAAACAATTTTACTTAATTTTTGTTCCTCAAATTTTATTTGTGCTGGACTTTTTCTCTCCGTGCCTAGTTTTTAGTTCGGCTTAGGCCCAAAACAATGAAAATAAGCCTCTAAATGTTTTGCATGCTTTTCAAATTGCCAAAATGAAAAACAAAAACAAAATGAAAAACAAAAATTCAACATGCAACAAATAAGTAAAGTGCAACAACAACAATTTTAGTTGGCAACACGTTTCGGCATTTAAACACTGTCAATTGTTGCTATTGTTGTTGTTGTTGTTCTGTTGTCACATCAATTTTCGGTTGCTGTTGTTGTAGTTGTTGTTGTTGTGGCAACAACGAGTGTCACGCACTTTCCATTCAATAGAGTTCAACCGCACAATGGAGCCATTTACACGTACAGTGCTAGTGCGAGTGTGGCAGCTTAAGGGACACAGGGACAAGGACACTGGGACATTGGGCTGCACTCGACATTCGGTCATTAAAGGTCGGCATAACGACCTCCAATACCCTAACCATTAACCCGTTTTCGGCTGAACACATTTTTCCACATGTTTTTTTGTTCATGTTTGTTTGTTTGTTTTTGTAGCCAAGTTGTTTTTGTTGTTTCGGGACAAGCACAAAATGCACAGTTCTCTAGATTGGGAGAGAGCTTTTTGCATTTTAATGAGTCAACATTTGGACAGAGAGGAGATAGCAGGGGGAGGTGCTGGCCATGGCAGCTCAGCGTAAAGTGTGAATACCGCAATGGCATATGCAGGAAGTGTGATTACGCTGTGTGAGCGAGAGTAAAAATGTGTGTGCGAGGGTTGATCGAGATGTTATGAAAATGGAATGCAAGAAAGAAAAAAGAAATCTTTGAAACTAATTTTAAGCCAATAGCGTAACTGAAGTCTATTTTGAACGGATTTTAATTTTAAAGCAATTCTTCTATACGCCTAAAACTATTTTAACCTAGCTATGATAGAAAAGAAATCTGTCTGTGAGTTCTTTTATTATAAAATAATTAAAAACCTCTAACAAAAATAGATTTATCGAACCAATTATAACCTACACAAAATATCTCCGTATTAGAAGTAATTTTTCACTGCAAAGGTTCCTCACATAGAAAATCCTAACACTGCTATCAGAAGATCTTTCGTACCGTACAAAAAAAACCTTTTTAGATATTTCGTTATCTCTCAGCTATGAAACCTGCTGCTTTAAAATCACTTTTTTATTTTATCCATTCAAACATTCTCTAATTAATTAAATTTCTATTTCTAAAAATGTTTCATTAAAAAATATTTTGCATCTAGGCAAACAGTTTCTAAAAGCAAGCTCGCAGAATCCTTTCAAGCTTTATAGGATCCGACTCTCTTCTATTTTTATCAAGCTTCTTTGTCCCAAGCACATCTTTAATCCTATTCCATAGTAGCCCACTTCATAACATTTAACTTTTATGCCTCCGGCTTTAGATAGAATAATATTTATATATTTATTTTTATTTAGTCAATTTACCTATTGTTGAAAAAAAAAATTTATTTTGACAAAAAAAAAAAATTATTTAAATTACCCTTTATGAAAACTAAGTCTCTCGAAACTATTTTAGTTTTAGAAACTTGACACTTTCTTAAATAGTTTTGATATATATAAAAAAAAATATATTGCTTACAAGGAAATTTTTCCCACTTGCTATCTCTTCTGAAAATCAAAATCATGTAATTTATGTTTAATTTTTAATACACAAATAAATTTAGAAAAATTAATTATTTTAAAAAATTATGACATAAAAAAAACATAAAAATTTTTTTTGTCCTGAGAGTTTTATGAAATGAAATACTTTGAATTTTTCTTTTATTTAATTTTAGGTTCAAAGCTGCTCATTTTTAAGACTTGGCAACAACTCCAAAAAATGATATTACATAAAAAATATTCAGGATTATTATTCAAACTTGGAAGCATAAATTTTCTTTATGTTTGTAATGCATTAAATCTCATAATTGGATCCGCTAGAGCTTTTGTAATTAGCGGTTCCTAAAGGATCATATTGAAAATATTCATTACTATCAAAAATAATTTCTATAAATCCATCTTGAAATTCGAAAATCTGGCATAAAATCAACGACTCCAAAAAATCTATGTTTTCATTATTGTATTAACATTACAAATAATTTTCTGAAATTCGTTCCTTCATATTGCATCCTTAAACTTGAATTTTTTAATCTAATCAGTGAACTCTTAAAATCGATGAAAATAAATTTTAAAAACAATCAAATCATTATTTGAAATTCGATCCATCATACTGTATTAGCCATCTTGAAATTGGATAATCTGACAAGAAAATCGTAAACAGAGACTCAAAAAATCGATGTTTGAAACCGTTGTATCTTAAAATCAATAATACTTTTCTGACATTTATACAATCTAATGGGAGAACTCCAAAATTAAATGATTAAAGCAATCAATAAAATGTTTAAAATTTGGTACGCCATTTCGAATTTGGCGTAGTAATCAAAGACACTAAGATTCTTTAAGGATCAAGTTTTATAGAAATGTAATGAAAACTTGTCCTTTTTTAAATTCTAACCACTATATTCTATCTGCCATCTTGAAATTGGAAATTCTGATAAGAGAATCGAAAAAAAGATTTCCAAGATCTACTTTTAATAATTTACCCTAACATCCAAAATAAATTTTCTGACATTCAGTTCCTGAAGTTGACTAAAATTAAATTTCCTTCATTTGAGTTGGGTAATGAAATTGGCCTTTATCGCTCTTAAAAAATAATAAAGTTTTTACTATCGTCATAGTTTTTATTTATACTAAAAAGCACATTTCGCACAAAGAATAAAAATCTAATAAAAACGAAATAAAAAAAAGATAATAATAATAAAAGAAAGATTGATGAGTGCCTCGAATAAACCTAATTTCAAATTAAGCAGAAAATTTTACTCAATTCCAGTTTATTAAAAAATAATTATTTCACAATTAAGTTCCAAAAGCCTTTAAGGTTAGGTTTAAAGTTAAGGTTTAAGGAAAATAGATTTTCATAAACGGAAGAAGCCTTTGAAATACTCTGAACATTTAAAGTTAATTTTAACAAACTCTTTGCATTTATCGATATATGCTTTAAAATTTTAATAAAAATGGTTTCGAAAAAATCGCATAATTTATAAGAGTCTGGTTTGATTTACGAAAGCTACCTGATTAAGCTGATTCTTAGACAAAACCCGTAGAATTAGGTTAGTTAGTAACTTAAGTTTAAAACTATTCATTTTCATGGGTTTTTGGTAATTTTTTACCCTCTTAAAAATTTTTCTTAATTTCATTATTACCAAAAAATTGCCAATTACATTCAATTAGAAAAGGCTAGAAGCCTGATCTCTTTATTTTAAATATATTATATCCCAAGCCAGGCAAACCCGCTGGAGAAATTGCCTCGTAAAGACCAATTAGCTTGTTATCAGTACTATCCAAGGTATTTGAAAGAATACTTTTGCGACGTGTGCTTGGACAGCTGGATCTAAGAGGGTCAATACCAGACCACAAATTTGGATTTAGGAGTCAGCATGGAACCCCGGAACAAATACACAGAGTTGCCCATCACATATTGGGTTCTTTTGAAAAAAAGGAATACTGTTCAGCAGTCTTTCTAGATGTCAAACAGGCCTTTGATCGCGTCTGGCAAGTGGGACTGCTGAGCAAGATAAGAGCAGCTCTCCCGCAATACTATAAACTGCTAGCCTCTTACCTGAAAGGAAGAAGCTTTGAAGTCGCAAAAGGACAAGCTATATCAACGATTCGGCAAGTAAGAGCAGGTGTTCCTCAAGGAAGCCCCACACTATATACCTTGTACACGGCAGACATGCCGCTGCCCTCACCTAACACTGGATTGCTAATAGCAACATACGCAGACGATATGGCAATACTGGGCAGCAGTCCATCTGAGCTTGAAGCATCAGAACTACTACAGTCATATTTAGACGAGTTCAAGAGCTGGACGGAACGCTAGTGTATAACCATTTATACACTAAAATCAGTGCACATCACATTTGCCACCAGAAGAGGGGACTGCCCTGAGGTCACACTGGGGTCTCCGATACCAAGAGCCACCAAAGTAAAATATCTGGGAGTCACATTTGACAGACGA
This sequence comes from Chymomyza amoena, assembly GCA_037043745.1. NCBI lineage: Eukaryota > Metazoa > Arthropoda > Insecta > Diptera > Drosophilidae > Chymomyza > Chymomyza amoena. The sequence continues at coordinate 95,183 of JBAMAX010003431.1, forward strand.
CTGACATACGGCCCACACATCACTCAGACAATCAAAAGCTCTAAATTAAAGTTAAAAAATTGGACTGGATGCTGAAAAGTTCTAGCAAATTGTCGCTTCGTAGCAAAAGAACAATTTACAATGCTATTGTAGCACCAGTCTTCACATACGCAATACCGCTCTGGGGAACTGCTGCGAGGACCCATATAAAACGACTGCAAACGATGCAAAACAAGGCCCTGAGAAGATGGACTGGAGCAGAATGGTTTGTTAGAAACGAAGTCTTGCATAATGACCTCAACATCCCTACCATAGCTGAACTAATCGGACGACACAGCTCAAGATACAGGGATAGACTTACTAATCATCCAAATCAATTTGCAACATCCCTAGCCACAAATAGAAATAGGCGAAGGCTCAAAAGACGGCACCCTTTAGATTCTCGCAATGATTTAATCCTTTAAAAACTTTAAATTGTAATTTTAAATAGTCATAAATATGAAGTTATAGATAAGTTTGATACTTATTGTTATAAGGGCAGTTCGCCAATTCATTGTTAAGGTTCTAAGTCATAAATGCGCTATAGAGTCAGAAGACAAAAAGCTGCATAAAATTAATCCAAAAAAAAAAAAAAAATAAATATTATATCCCACAATAGAATAAAAAATAAAGCTGATTTTTAGAAGATTGCAAGATGAATTGAATAAAAACTGTAGGAATTTTTGTGACCATCTCCTCAAGAAATCGCACAGTTTCTCACTTTAAAATCCATAAGAAATATTTATACTAAAATCTGTACGAAGCAGTTTCATTTCCACTTACAGCTCACTGTCAAGCTTTACGATGCCACTGTCACAAACGAACTGACAACTCCCCAAGTAGCCTTTTCGAAACTTCCAAATCAACCCTCGCAGCCTCTGCGTATGTGTTTTTGTATGTTGGACTATGCAATAACAAATTTTTGCACAGTTGCTGCAAGTCACAGCAGCAGCAGAGCAGAGAAAAGTCTATAGAGTAGTTTTTGGCTAGCCCATTTGGGAGTTTGTCATGAATACACACACACTGTCACAAACACACACACACTGTTAAACACACACACAATTACACACACACTATCACACACACACACTGTCACACACACACTGACGCTCATACAACTTGCACACAAATTTGTATTTGCAATGTAAAAACAAAATGGCCACGCCGCCATTGGCACACCTGCTGTTTGATTTGTAGCTCCAACGCGAAAAATATTTTACCAAAAAATGAACCACTTTTTGTTTGGCTTTTTTTTTGCCTCTGCTATTTATTTTGTACCAAAAAGTATATAAAAAATAAATAGAGTGTGTTGAAAAAAAGTTCTTTTTGTGGCTGATATTTGTTTTTATTTCAAGCAATCGCCTGCAAATCATTTGTATAAAGTGTCACATAACAATGTATATAAATAATATAATATATATATGCTCATAAAACAAATGTGCTAAGTTGTTTGCAGTAAATAAGAGAAAATTGCTTTATGTCGAGCAGTTGGCAAATTTTGCACGAAATTAATGAACAAATGTCAAAGGGTAAACATATTTAAAGTATTTTTTTGGTATTTTTGGTTTTGTTGTATGAAAATGTGTGGAAATGTTTTGTGTGAAAAGTGTGAAATGAATTTTTTGGGTGAATTAAAAAATGTGTATAAATATTTTTTGTTTGTTATTTAAAATAGTGAAGTGTGGAAGGGTCAAATGAATTTTTATTAAATAAAAAATTAATAGCCAAATTTTAATGTATATAAAGTAAGCAAAAAAAAATTTAAATATTGGGAATGTGATAGAAAATACTTCGGAAGGCTATGAAGCTTATATATACAGGGTCCGGCACTCGAAGTGTAACCAAATTCAGACCGCACGCGCAGCTGACGCACGGGCATCAGCTGTCTGTAAGTTAGCTAAATGACAGTTTAGAGTATTGTTTACAAGCGCACGAAAGCAAAAAATCAGTAATGGATTTCAAACGTAATAGTGTAGTTGCATTTTATTTAGCTGGAAAATCACAACCAGCGATTGTTCGTGAGCTCGAACACCTTAAAGTAAATAAAGTTTTAGTTTATCGCACCATAACTCGTTACAATGATACTGGTAGCATCGCAAAACGTCATGGAGGTGGTCATCGAAAGACTGCAACGACACGTGAGATGGTTCAAAAAGTGAAGAAGCGACTTGAGCGAAATCCCCGACGAAGTGCCAATCAAATGGCGAAAGAACTGAAAATATCTGACCGTAGCATCCGTCGCATACTGAAAAATGATCTCAAGGTCAAGCCTTTCAAGATCCAAAAGGCACATGATCTCACACCGAAGCAGCAACAAGTCAGACTTGAGAGAGCGAAGGAGTTGCTTCGCTTGGCCGAAAGCGGTCAATTGCCGAACATTGTGTTTTCTGACGAGAAAATTTTTACAATTGAACAATTCGTAAACTCTCAAAACGATAGGGTTTACTTGAGGGACCGTTCATACGAGAATTTGAGTCATCGATTGGCCACCAGGAGGCAGCACCCGCCACAGATAATGGTTTGGGCCGCTGTAACCGCAGATGGGCGCTCTCCAATCGTTTTCATCGAGCCTGGCGTCAAGGTTAATGCGCAATATTATCGGGAAAGTATTCTGGAGGTTGCTTTGAAGCCGTGGGCAGACAAACATTTCGGTGGCAGACCATGGACGTTTCAACCGGACTCGGCACCGTCTCACAAAGCTCGAGTGAACCAAGAATGGCTGAAAAACAACGTTCCGAACTTCATAACGTCCACACAATGGCTCTCCAATTCACCACACGCGAATCTGATGGATTATTCTCTTTGGGCCATTTTGGAGAGCAAGGTCCGAACTAAAAGATACAACAGTCTCGAGGCGCTGAAAAAAGCCGTTGTCCACGAGTGGGCCAAAATACCTGCAAGTCACATTCGGGCAGCTTGCGATTCATTTTTGGACCGTCTCAAGGCCATAGTGAAGGCAAAAGGTGGCCATATTGAGCGAAAGTAAATTGTTTCTAAATTTCGTATTATTTTTACACATTTTGTATCTTGAATTAAGTAAAGGTAATTTTCCAAAATGAATTTATGGCCTTTTTAATTGGTTACACTTCGAGTGCCGGACCCTGTAAAATCTAAGAAAAAAGTCTCATAAAGTGTCTATGTCTGAGCTTTAACATCTGTTTAGAGTTTCAAGCCTTTAAAACAACACCCACACTATCTAGACCTAATAAATAAAATAATTTATTTCAGCTTAAATATCCTAAATACAAAATAACTAAGCAGCATTTAAAGCTTGTCAAAAATAACTCTAAGTGGCTTAAAAGCTTAAGCGCCAAAAACTGTCTATAAATGGCTATTTTTAATGCATAGGAAAATAAAATAAATAGGTTTAAATATAACAAGATTTTAAGCGCTGCGAATTTCTGAGAAATTAGTCAAGTTCAACAAGTTTAAACAAATGAATACCAATGCAGCTAAACCTAGCTTTAATTTAAGCATTAATTAAATGCAATTAAATCCTTTTTTCGAGGCACTTATTAATTAAAAAATTTAAAGGTCATTGTGATGATGTAGAATCTGCCTTTTATCTTACTGATGCGAAAGTATGAGGCAAGTGCCTCTAACTAATAAATAAAATATTTAAGACCTGCCTTAGTATGCAATAATTTAAGTTATTTAATGGCTCTTCCTTCTTAAGGCGCAATTTTCCACTTAAAAAAAAAAAATGCACAATATTTAATTAAAATTTCCTGCAATTTTATGCACCGTCAGCAAATAAAAACAGGAAAGAAAAATATTGTAGCATACTTTGCAGCGCAAGAGTAAATATAAAAAGCAAGTTAAAGCAAATCAAGCGCACATAAATTTCATATGCAGTCTAATAGAATTTGCCATTGAAAGCGGCAACGAAAAAAAAGTGGCACCACTGGCAGAGAGAAAAGAGAGCGAACGAAGTCAAGCCAAAAGAAAGTTGCTAGCAAATAAAAAATTGTATTAAATGCATTGCGCCATTTTGTCAGTTTATTTTATTTAATTTATTTTTTCTTGCACTTCTTTGCTTTGGCTTTTTTATATTTTAACAATGGCCGCAAGTATTCTTGCCAATTTCCGCTGCACGTGCTGTCTGTCTCTCTTCCTCTCCCTCTTACTCTTTCTCTTGACTGTCTCTTCATTTTGTTTGCCTTTTGCGTTTTCACACCATTTTCTAGTCATTCGAACTAACGGCTTTTTATCTGGGCACTCATCGTTGTTGTTGTTGTTGTACTGTACGCCATTATTGTTGTTCATTTTCATTTGTTTGCTTTGTTTTGCTTTGCCATGGTCTCTTCACTCGCCGCTCTCTCCTCCGCCATTTTGCTCGGCTCTCGCACTTCCTGTTGGCAAACGCCGCAGTAATAATTCATAGAACAAATTGCGTTTATTACAATATAACGTGACGCTCTCGCGTTCCTAACAACTGTCCAAGCTTTATATACACGTATATGTAGATGTGTGTGTAACTGTGTGAATGTGTTTGTGTGCATTAATATGCGTGCGTGCCTGATATTGTGACTATGTGTGTGTGACAGCTTTGTTTGTGTCCGTGTTTTGATTTGCATTGCAAAAAAGGGTTATATGGGGGAGGCGCGTGATTCCATTTGTTATGTGGGCGTGGCCCAAGCTCCACTGCCACATTGACGATAACGAAATAACAAATTACAATAAACTTCAACAGAGTTGATTGAAGTGTATGTAGACTAGCTGATGCTTTATAATCAACGGGGGAATATTGGAAGGAAACAGCTGAAAGTTGATTAGCTGAAAAGTATGCTACATATTTTGAGCGCTACTTGTGAAAGTAAATTTAAGAGTTCCAACTGAGCTTATCAAAATTATTTACAGCAATTTATGATAAAGCTGGTTCTCTGATTCTATCATATGGATGGATCTTGACAAAGATAGCTGGATTCTACCAATGTTTACGTTGGAAATTTTTAATAAAGCCAAGAGATTTTTGGCATCAAAAAAGGTATTATCTTTCAAGGTAATATAAAATTTATAGGACATATTCATATAACTTTTACCAGTGTTGATCATATAACTAAATAGCTAAGAAATATGTTATAAGAGATCCAAATGCATACCTGTAAGTAAAAGAAAAGTAAAAAGTATTAATATTATATTTAGGCAAATATTATAAGATAAAAAAAGAAAATATCGTTTTATGCAAATATTAGGTTGTCAAAAAAGTCTTGCGGTATTTCCGCAAGCTTGTTTTTGCAAGCGCGTAGTTCTAGTTGTATTCGTCGCATCGGTTCACGCTAAAGCTTTTTGGAAAGCTCTTGTCACGTGCTAACACGTGTTTGATTAATTCTTGTTTGCTTTTAGTCGTTCGTGAGTTATAGCGTCGCAAACATGGAGCAAAATAAAGAGAAAATACGGCATATTTTACAGTACTACTACGATAAAGGCAAAAATGCATCTCATGCTGCCAATAAAATTTGTGCAGTTTATGGACCCGATACAGTTTCCATTTCCACTGCACAACGATGGTTTCAACGTCTTCGTTCTGGTGCAGAGGTGATCGAAGATGCGCCACGGTCCGGAAGGCCTGTTGTCGAAAATTGCGATAAAATCGCTGAATTGATCGAAGGAGACCGGCATAGTAGCAGCCGTAGCATCGGCCAAGAGCTGGGCATGAGTCATCAAACCGTTATAAACCATTTGAAGAAGCTTGGATTGAAAAAGAAGCTCGATGTATGGGTGCCACACGACTTGACGCAAAAAAACATTTTTGACCGTATGGATGCATGCGAATCGCTTCTGAATCGCAACAAAATCGACCCGTTTTTGAAGCGGATGGTGACTGGCGATGAAAAGTGGGTCACTTACGACAACGTGAAGCGTAAACGGTCGTGGTCGAAAAGCGGGGAAGCTGCCCAGACGGTGGCCAAGCCTGGATTGACGGCCAGGAAGGTTCTTCTGTGTGTTTGGTGGGATTGGCAGGGAATCATCCACTATGAGCTGCTCCCCTATGGCCAAACGCTCAATTCGGACCTGTACTGCCAACAACTGGACCGCTTGAATGCAGCACTCATGCAGAAGAGGCCATCTTTGATCAACAGAGGCCGAATTGTCTTCCATCAGGACAACGCCAGGCCACACACACTTTGGTGACGCGACAGAAGCTCCGGGAGCTCGGATGGGAGGTTCTTTTGCATCCACCGTATAGTCCGGATCTCGCACCAAGTGATTACCACCTATTTCTGTCCATGACGAACGCGCTTGGTAATCGGAATCTCCGAGTTTTTTGACAATAGGGAAGCGAGCTTCTATAAGAGGGGCATTATGAAGTTGGCATATCGTTGGGAACTCGTCATCGAACAAAACGGCGCATATTTGACTTAAATCGCATTATTATAACCAATTTTATGAACAATTGAAAATTCAATAAAAATACCGCAAGACTTTTTTGACAACCTTATATAAAAAGCTTAACAGAATCCATCTAGAATTAAGTTAGTTATTTAGCACAAAAAGATTTAGCCTGAGGGCCTACGTTGCTCTGGCTACAAACCATTATAGCTTAGAATTAACTTCTACTTTATAATTATATATAATAAATAAATAAATAAGAAGAGAAAAGTTACTGCTTGAGCAAACACACATTTGCTTAACTATTTCTGTAATTTATTGGTTGTAACTTTTAGGAAATTATTAAAACCAATCAAAAATTTATATTTCCTAGCTTCTACTTTGTATTGCCTAGATTTTTAAATACATCTAGGCAAATAAACAAAAGCTCTTAAATGTTCTTTCTTTAGAAGTATGTTAAAGGCCTAAATTTCAATTTAAATGAACGAAGCTCCCCAAAAATGTCTACCAATTTCAACCAAAATCGAAAAAAGTGCCGTTTGTGACCTTTTTATAAAATTAAAAATTTTCGAAAAAAAATATTTCCAAATTTATGATAAGCTTTAAGAGCTTAAAGATTCAGCTCTGAAAGACAATTCTTTCCGGAACATTTTCGATTCTAAGTCATGTCGATACTACATTTATTTTACAAGATATTAATGAATAACAGAAAGAAGTACCAAAAAACATATTTTTCGAAAAAATCTTAAAAACCGTGCTTAAAAAAATACCCAAATTTACCTTAAGAAACACTTTTTTAAGAAAGTTTAATTTTCGTGTAAGCTGGTATAATAGATGGGCCTGTCAGGCCTGTCCATATTTATTTATTTATTTTTATTTTTAATTGCACTTAATTTTTAATCAATCTAGAAAGATTTCCTTTTCTGAAGTTTGAATCATGTTCTCCATTTCTTTTAGAAAAAAAAAATCAATACAAATGTTTTTGCATTTTTTTTTACATTTTTTGGAATTATTTCTTAAATTATCACTAATTTTATTTTACTTTTTAACAAAATTTTTATGTAGCATTTATTCTTTATGTAAAAATATAATATACTTTTACCATATTAAATTTGGTCTATAATTTTTAACTAACAGTTCAATTCAGTCCTCCATTATTGGGAAAGAATGGAATGGAATTGAATTGCATGGAATGAACTGGACTGGACTGAACGGGAAGAAATTGAATGAAATAGAATGAAATGGTCCAAAATAAAATGAATAGAATATTCGCTCCTGAAGAGGTTGCCCTGAACTTATTATTTTTTAATGTAAGAAGTACTTTTTTGGAAGAAAATAAACGTTGAAAGCCAACTTAGGTTTCTTATTAAATAATGAGGCTATACATATATATAAGAAATAATTTGTATCTTATTAATTTATATTAGTTATTCTTGATTGAGTTTTCCTTTGAGATTAAAAAATTTTTTTACTATTGAGTACAAAGAGGTCTTATTGACTTCAAATTTACATGAAGTTACATCGTCTTCTACAAAGCATTCGTCTCTCTCCTGTATCAAACTCTCTTACTTAGTCCATATACTCTTCCATTTTTTCCCACAACAAGTCCCTAACAAGTTTCTCCACCAGCTTTCCCTCCTTTGCTATCATTTTGTTAGCATTGTGCATACAAGTTTCATTTCATTTTCTATTTTCTTTTTGCACTCTTTGTTTTTTTTCTTGCACAACAATTTTTCACATTTCACAAAAAGGATTTCCTCCACAAAGTATTGTACAAGAAGTGATTTGTTTTGTTTTATGATGAGGGCGTTTGATATGCCACTCCCAATTCATTGTGGCCTTCTCTCAGCCATAACATGTAAGGCTCTAATTAGCTGGCTTATAAACATGATTTTGTTATTAAGCCCGAACCGCAGGAATTTCTGCTCAAGTTGGTGTTAAGCAGCCAGTCAAGCTAAATGCTTTTAGACTCAACAAGGTTGACATGAAACCACCGCAAAATCTAAACATATATATATATATTATATATACTATATATATATACTAGATATATATATATAAATTATGTGCGTGAAGCATTTTTGCTCGTCAATTGAGCCATGAAATTTTTCGTGTCAATGATTTTGATTTTGGCTCTAATAAAATTATGCCATATAATAGAAAAATGAGCTGCAGTTCTTTGTTAGGTTTTTGCTTTTTTTATTTGGTTTATTTTTATTTATTTTTTTTAATTTTTTTTTAATTAAAGTGCATTGGCTTTTAACTTATTGATTTTAATTGCTTGGTTAGGCAAATGTTTTTTATGGGTTTGATATATGTATAATAATGAAGTTATTAATTAAATTAAATGAAGAGCAACTGTTAAGCTGGAAAATCAATTAAAAACTGTTTTTTTAATTCATTAAAATAGCTAATTGAATAAAAATAAAACTATGCGAAGCACTAGTTTTTAAAGCAAATTAAATGATATTGATTGGCTTATAGTTAGAATTTTATAGTTGGCTGTTCATTTAAAAAAAAATAGCGTAAAAAATTCGTAAATTAATTTAACGTAATTGTAATACATATAATAAAATTTTTGTTTTTTTTAAATACCTTTAAAGAATTTAAATTTCGTCGAACAAAAGCAAGCTATGTGAAGTACTAGTTTTTAACATAAATTAAATTATATTGATTGGTTAATGGAAAGATAAGCATAAGTGGCTGCACAATTAAAAAAAAAAATAGCTGCATAAAATAATTTAATTTTAATATAATACATTTTTTAAAAATACATTAAAAAAATTTAAAAAAGGTAAATCAAAAAACAAACTTTTTGAAGCACTAGTTTTTAATAAAAACTAAATAATATTGATTGGTTTATGATAAGGTTCATTAAAAAAAATAGCTTACAAAATCATAAAATTAATTTTACAATACAATTTTTTTTTAAATTCATTAAATCAATTTAAATTCAACACTTAAATGAAAAACTAAATGTTGTATATTTTTAACAATATTAAGCTTTTAAAATTTTTTTTTAATTTTTATTAATTTAAATATGTCAATAATATATTTCAAAAAAGAGGATGCCAAACTGACCTAAGATGTTTTACCAACAAATTCTTCTAAATAAAAAATGATATTTTTTTTTTTAATAACGGTTTTAATAGTCGGTTTTTTAAAAGCATAATGAACTTTCTCCAATACGCAGATAAAATAAGCTGCGAGAAATATTTTGTTTTTTAATATTCTCGTTTGGGTTAATTTTTTTCGGTATAAAGGCAAATTTTTTGATTCATTGGATCATTCTAAGCAAAAATGCACAAAAAACTATGGGTCTTAAATGAATTTCGTGTCTGCCACTTTTTCAAAATACGTTTTTTTTTAAATATTCCAAAATTGACTTAGACATTGCATTGAATGGCCAAAAAACGCTATTTTTCTCTAGCCAGATGTATATTTGGGGGTTTTTGGGATCGAGAAATCCATTTTGAGCACCGCCAGAGGGCGCTCTAGTTCATTTAAAAAAAATTTTTTTTGTTTTAATTGACAAAATGTTGCTAAAATTTCCAAATATTTCACTTTTTCTCAACACTAAAATACTATTATATTAATAATTTTATGATCAATTTTTAACAATATCATATATTTTTTTACTATTTTTTATATCTCCAATAGGACTGATCAGCCAAAAAACCGTATTTTGAACAAAATTTCGTTGCGTTTCGTTCTTTTGTATAAAGATTAACCCAAATTTCTAATTAAGAAGTTTTTTAGAGTACCCAAGCACTGTACCAAATTTGATCACAACCAGTTGAATATATCATATAGCTCCCATAGAACCAATCTGTCAAAAAATGTTAAGACAAATTCAATCAACTCTAAATTAATCATATATATAAAATTCTCGTGTCACAATGTTATGATCCTTTGAAGCTCTACGACTCACGAACGGCTGAACCGATTTGGCTAATTTTGGTCTTGAAATGTTCGTGGAAGTCCAGGATTGTTTAGGGTTGAGAAAATATAACAAAATTGCGACGAAAATACTAAAAAGGACAATTTGATTTTCCAATACAAATTTTTTTTAATTTAGGTTGGCATTGTGTACATTGTCAGATTAACTAATATTTTTTAGTTAATTGTTTTTGTCGAAAGGAAACACAAAAATTATAAACGTTATAAATTTTATTTTATTGAAGCACACAAAATTTCATGAGAATCGGTCCAGCCGTTTCGGAGGAGTATGGTAACTAACATTGTAAAACTAGAATTTTATATATAAGAAGAAACTTATGTTTTACGTGCTATCGGTGTTCTCATGAACGAGTCGATGAATTTCAAATCTTATTTTTGCGTGTGTTAGAGGTCAATGCGGAGGTTTTAAGCCTATTGCGATGTGTTTGTGTGAATTGGCTTGTGAGATATACGCATTTGTGTGAACATTGGTTTTTGTGTGAACATACTCCTCCGAAACGGCTAGACCGATTCTCATGAAATTTTGTGAGCTTATAGGGCAGGTCTGAGAATCGGCAAACATCTATTATTCATATCCCCAAGAGATAAGGGTTGCCACTCCTAACATTCCTGGCAAATCAAGTGAATTTAAAAACTCGGTAGGATAATTTACAATTTCATCAATTTTAGAAATTAATATTGATTTAGTTATTCCTTTCCAAGAAAGTTTTCTTAAGAAGAAAGGAATTCTGCGATTTTTGCTTACAATTCATGTTTTGATTTCTGTATAAAATACATATTGTATGATCAGATCAATATTTGCACATAATGCAATTTCGTGAATTCGCCACAAAAATAAATCATTGGAAGAAAATAAAGATCTAGACGAGGGAGCGAAGCGAGCGTGCCGGAGGCCGGCTAGTTTAAATATAAAATAATTATCTTAATCAATTTCGTCGGTTTTTTAAAAGCATAATATTAATTTTTCTCTTGATTTTATTTGAGTTCACGACAAGATAAACATTTTTCATTTTTTTTTATTTTTATAAACTTTATTTGGTGAATGTAAACCGATTATCGTAGAACTGATATGAAACTGTATTTCATTAAAAAGAGTTAGACTATACTTATTTACTTGGAATACAAATCCAATATGAACGTTTTTGCATTTCTTAGCACACAGCATTCCTCACAAAATGGCTAGCTAAATAAATTAATTCGGACTGACGGGAAATAAAAAAAACTGTTTTTTTTTTTTAAATAGGAAAGATCGTGTTATATCACAAAAAAAAAAAAAAAAAAAAATTACTCTTCGACAGTTCAACTCAAAAAATAAATTTAAATATGTATATTCATTTTGATAACTTACAAAATGGTATACGTAAAGTCGGGCGCGGACGACTTTGGGACTTACGAATACCAAATTTGGTTTCAATATCTTCACAAATAAACGAAACACAAACAAATTTTGTTCAAAAATCGATTTTTTGTAAGATCGGACTTATGGGAGCTATATGATATAGTCAACCGAATTTGTTCAAATTTAGTAAAGTGCTTGGGTACTTTAAAAACTTCTGAATGCCAAATCTGGTTATCTTTATTAAAAAATTAAATATATCGAATTTTGCATAAAAAAAGTTATTATGGGCGATCGATCCTATGGGAGCTATACTATATAGACCACCGATTTTCATTAAATTTGGTACAGTGCTTAAGAACTATAAAAATTTTTGAATACCAAATTTGGTTTTACGATAGTCTTCATGAACAAACGAATTATCCATCTAAAACTTTTCTTTTCGAAGTCGTCTAAAGTGAGACAAGTTTATTTTAGTTTTCTAGGCGGTCAAACAGACAGACGGACAGACAGACGGACGTACAGACGGACGTACAGACGGACGTACAAAGGCAAACGGACAGACGGACATGGGTATGATCGATTTCCTCTATTCACCTTGATCATATTTTAGGTAACTTTTGGGGAGTCTCCGACGAATCCTTCGAATATGTTGCATACATTTTCGGCTATGACATCAGAACTTAATACACCGTTTGTAACATACGGTATAGGGTATATAAAATTTCGCATTTTTCCGAAACCAATAAGAGCAATAAGAGCATCTGCTCCAAAAATTTTTTAAGCTTTTAAAAAGGTATATTTTCACAGAAACTCTTCGTTAAAAAGGCAAGCCATATTTCACCTGTAAAAAGCTCATTTTTGAGGCTTAATTTTTAGTCTAGCACTTCTGCTTTTTTGCATCGTTGTTGAAGTTTATTATTTACCTTGGCACTTTTGCATTTCTGCTCAGCATAGTAAGCACCTTAAATGTGTTTTTTAAATGTAAAATTTTACAAATATGCTTCTCCTAAAGCTGCTTTGATTAAATAAAAATTCATAATGCCAAATTTCTGGCACTTCGAAATATTTCTATGTGAGTTTCTGAGATCTCGATTCTTAAGCTAGCTTTGCTGCTTATTTTAAAATAATTATGTATACGCCACCACTGTACTTATATCCATTCAACTCAAAATCAATAAATTTTGCAACTATTCCTTAACTTTTCCCCATCAAAGAAAACTTAATGCTGCAAATTTTATATAATTTAAAGACCTTTGCAACCCAATAAAGGATAATTGATCAATTAGGTTGACATGTGACACAATTAACAATGCAAATTGTCTTAAATTCGAGTGAATTTCGAATTTCGTTCGCTTTTGTTTTGGAATATTTTATTACATTTTTTGTCGATTGTTTAAGCTTACAATTTGTAATGTGACAAGTTAACAACATGAATTATTGTCGCACACACAGATACGGCTACACACGATACGCACTCACACAAAGGTAAAAAAGGTTCAACAAACCAGACAGCCAAATAAAATTCGAAATGTGCCTTTGAGTTGGCTTTTGTAGTATTTTGTTAAATATCAGATGCTTAGGCTGATACAACTGTCAGCGGCAGTTATATAAGGAAATGCACAGAACACACTTTAACAAAAGTTAGTGTATATAAGTGTGCGTGTGTGTGTGTGCAATGAGCAATTGTAGCGGCTTAATAATAAAAGCAGACAGCGACAAGGAAATGAAATAAATGGCCAGAGTCAGGCAGAAAACATGGACAAACAAACGCCTAAAGGCAGACTACAGTAACAAAATTTACACACACACACACATAGACACACGACTTACTCAAAGCGGCAGCAACAAAATGGCGTAACGGTGTGAGGCAGCCATGTTGCCATGGTAGCCGCCGGATGAAGCAGCAGCTGCCGCAGCCAAAAAATCTTTGCCTTTGTATTTATGTAGTTACCAATGCCAAAATGGCGCCCTTCTGTTAAGGTCTGTGTGTATATAGTGAGTGTGTGTGTGTGTGTGAGAGCAAGGGCGATAACATATAATGGCGTCCGATAAATAATGGCGCACATTTCTGCAGTCAAAACAGGAAATGCTTGTAGAAAACTAGCAGAAATCGTTAGTGGAAAACATAAACGACAAATGGAATAATAACATAGAGTAAACAGTCGATGAGCTAAGTAAACACACACACATATATGTATGTATATGTGTATGTGTAAGTATATATTTATATATAGACACACTGCTGCACATAAATTGTTTGCGGCAAGTTGGCCGGCAGCAACCCTTGGCCAAAAAAAAGGCAAAAAGAAAAAAGGACGGAAAACTTTTTATGAAAAAAATAATTTATAATAAGCTAGAAGATGGGCGACTTTTGTATGCTCTTTAAATAGTTTGGCATGGCCTAATATTAAATTTAAAATAAATAAATACATTTTTAAAATCATTTTTTTTTTATAATTGAATCTTTATATATATTTTGTAAGTTCTTTATTTATTTATATTTATATTTATTTTATTTATTTTATTATAAACATTTTTTCTTAGAAGAACTTTTTTTTTCAAACATATAAAGAGCAAAGATCTCTTCGTAAGGAATAATTATCTCATTATTCCAAAACTTTGCTAAAATGAATTAATTTAATATAAATAAACAAATAATATTAAATATATTTAACTTAAGCAGAACATTTTAAGAAATTTCTGCGTCATTTTGAAAGTTTTAAGAGAAGTTTTCTAAGTCTTATACAAATTTGATTTAATTCAGAGAAACTGAGACCGTCAAAAAATTCTTTTGTACTATGAATGCTGCAATTTAAATTTCAATTATAATTTTTTTATTAAAATAAATAAAATAAAAAAATCCATAAAATTTTAAAATTTAACATTTTGATTGGATTTTAAAAGTTTGAGGATATCAAAAAATTATTTTATTATTAAAATTTTATTATAAATACTGCAATTTAAATTCCATTCATAAAATGTTTATAAATATAAATTAAATAATACATAAAATTTAAAAATTTCTAAACTGAATATATTTTACGCCCATATACAACTTAGAGTATTTAAAAAAAAAAATTACGTATACTTAATATATTCGCACATACTTTGCTTATATACTCTTCTTCGCCTAAGGGTATTGGAAAAAACTGCACAGCAAGGAAAACAAAAATTATGTATATATACTTCCATAGTATATACCAGTAAATAAGTAACTAACTATGTACATAAAACTTGTCTAGCTGCCGGTAGACAAAATTTGACAGCGCGGAAAATGCTGTGTTGCTTTTCTTTACGAATATATGTTGCCTATCCTCAGGCGCTGCTTTTGTGCGCACAAATAAACTTTGGCCACACTTTTCGCTACATTTCTACACACACATAAAGACTTTGATACATACAAACATATGTATCAAAGTCTTTATATAAAGCCTTATCTTAATCCATACATTTTTGTTTGCTAAATTAATCAACTTTGCGTTAAATTGTACAAATTATATTAAAAGATAAAATCAAACTAAAATCAACTAAATGACATGCCACATAAATTGTTTAATACTGCATTAAATTGAATGTTCACAAATAGAAACGGAAGTGTGCTCGAAATCGCTAAACAAGCTTTAATAATATATTTCTAAATAATTGATTGGCATTTCAATTTAAAGCATTTTCCAACACAAACCCCAAATAAATAAATACAATTCATTGCACATTAGTGCATTTGCTGGCTAATGCAGTGCAATAATTTTTAGATCGAATTTTCACAATTTCCCAATTTCCTTGCCATTTAATGCCAGTCAAAACGTGACACTTGAAAACAATAGAAAATCTATTGAAAATTTCGATTATGGTTTGTGTGTCGGTTCATATTAAATAAACGTTGCAATTATTTCTAAAGACTCGACTGTCATTTGAAATTAAAATTCAGTAGTTAGTTCAGTTTTTTTGTGGTTTGCATTATAAAAATTGAAATTTTAAGATAAAATGCATTTTTAGTAATTTTTTTTATTGACACAAACCACAAAAATTTGCTTGCTTTGAAACTGGAAATAGTTTTATTCATATAAAAAGAAGAGCATAATAGCATATTTTCTATGAAAAAGAGAAGAAAAGCTTTTAACTGAGTATTTAATGTTTTTTTAGTTCTTTAAAGGTAAGGGTTAAAAATAGTTGCAATTTGGGAAAAAGGAGAGCAATACATTTATATCTGCAGAGTCTGAACAGTAAATAACTCTTTTTATCTCATATTGAAGAAAATTATGTATAGCCCAATATTTTGTTATTTGTTTCAGAGTGAGGGAAATCACCCAAATGGACAGAAATTTACTAAGGTTACCCAAACAGAGCTATCACGAAGTTCTCCCATTTCGAAGAAAAATTTCGAGCAGTGGATCATAATGAGATTTGATACCCAATATTGCACAGCTTCGGATTTCTAATAATAATATCAGGGATATGCTGCAGAACTAAAGCAGAAATATATGAATTTCAAAAAAAATAAATATGTATTGTAGCTAATAACATAGGCACATCTTGAATAAATATCCACCCCTTACAAATTTTTATATACTTTTCCATTTTGAGGCGTTTTGATAGCTTAGGATGAAACCACTCTACAGAAACAAAGATTCCCAAACGATGCACCCACAAGAAGGATTACAAATAGAAGCTATTTGGTAGTTATTTTTCTGAGTTTAAACATTCCTCTATTTGGGTACGAAATATTTCGGGAAACTGCTGGTTACTTTACCCAAAAGATTTTGGGATCTAAGTGGGACAACATTCCCCATTCCGACATTTTTTTTTTTTTGTTATCTAGATCAATTTGATATAAATTATTGGAAAAGCTGCACTACAACCCGAAGGATATTTCCTCATTTCTACAAACACTATAAAAGCTCCAAAGTCAATTTAAATCGTAAAAACTATCTTATTTATTTTGAATTTTTTTCAAATCGAGATTCTATGTTCCGGATTTTATCGTATTCCTTCAGAAAGTGAATCGTTTTTTTTTTAAATGATATAAGACTGTATCCTAGTGTGAATAGTCTTGAACTTCATCTATGACTTATAAGGCTATCTATATATATTAAAGAAACTTATGTTTTACGTGCTACGAATGTTCGCATGAAAGCGTCAATAAGTTTCAAATCCGATTTGTGCGTGTGTTAGAGGCTGTCAATACGAAAGTTTTAAGTATAATGCGATGTGTTTGTATGTATTGGTTCGTAAGATATAGGTATTTTTGTTAATATCGGATTTTGTGTGTATATCATATATAAAAGAAACCGTGAACGCGTCGATGAGTTTCAAATCTGATTTTTGTGTATGTTTTGGCAACATGTTTTCCATCAAATCCACTTGAATTGTAGATAAAATGTCAAGATTATTTATCAGAAGATGTTTTGTTTCGAGTACGTCCAGCAAAACGTTATCCACTGATTGAACTTACGTCGGAAGTTTACAATGAAGCTTTAATTCATATTAAAGATCTATGCTTGGCGATAGTTAATAAAGCATGAGGACAATTGGGAATGCCGTCTTCTAATCGATCAATGCATTATCTACTTCAATTGAGAGAAATGCATCGAATCAAATTAATTTCCCAGGAACGTGAAGATAGCAATGAACGTGAAAGAATTCGGTTAAGACAGGCTCGTGAAGCGAGACATTAGACTAATAATGGTGCAAGTTTGAATCAAGCTGCAAACTAATCTAAAAATCTTATATATTTCTCCTGATTAGCTAACTAGAGAATCTTACGAGGTTTATTCACTTACAGTGTATTCAAAAAGTTTGAGCAGGACAAAGTCTGCAGGGCTCACTAGTTCTTCTATAAATTTGTGTATACAATTCAAAACAAAAGTACGAATCAATAGACAATATAGACCCCGTTTTTTTTGGGTCGCCGAAACCAAATCCATTACATCTGGCATTCGACATAACCCAACCAATTCGAGAAATACGTTATTGTTAAAAATATTTTGAGATTTGAAACTTGAGATTAAAAGGCGATTTTTCACAATATAATTTTCTCTAATTTCAAGTAATAATCCATTTTCAACTTTTTGATCCCTTGATCACCAATTGCTAATTGTTATTATAACATATAGGTCGAGTTGCTCTCCTCTTTTGGTCGTCTTGCACTTTGGCCTTATATGCTAAAACGTTCTGAGTTTTTGCACGGCCCATTCTAGATATTTGTCTCGGTCAAGAAAACGCTTTTCATCCTACAATTTGGCACATCACATCATAAAAAATATGAGTTTATTAAAAAAAATACGAATTTTTTTTTCGTGCAAATAATCAAAAATACATAAATTCTTATTAATTGCAATTTTCTTATTTCTGATTGCCAATCCAGCTGGATAAGATATCTCCATACGGCGGTATATCCATCAGAAGGTCAAGATTTAGCCAACATTTTTACAAGGGCTTTTGATTCAGTTCGGAGAATGTTGTCTCAGGTTTTTAAAACTTGATTTTTTTTAAGCCATTTTAAGTGTTTCTCATAAAGGAGACCTTCTCCTGGCCTATTTAGGGTTCTTTTAAGTCTTTAAATAAAAAAATGGCGGACGTAAAGTCGGGCGCGGACGACTTTAGGATACCCTGTACCACTAGCTTGTAATAAAGTCCGATTTCTTCACAAAAAACCAAAAACAGAAGAATTTTTAAGCAAAAATTTTTTTCTTGACCGATCGTTCCTATGGGAGCTATATGATATAGTCAACCGATTTCAATAAAATTTGACACAGTGCTTAAATACCTTAAAAAAGATATGAATGCCAAATTTATTTCAAATATCTTTACAAACAAACAAAACACATCGAATTTTGTATAAAAAACGTGTTTTTGGACCGATTGGTCCTATGGGAGCTATATGATCTAGTCAAACGATTTGGATTAAATTTGGTACAGTGCTTAGGAACTATAAAATACTCACGAATGTCAAATTTGATCCCAATATCTTAACAAACAAACGAAACACAACAAATTTTGTTAAAAAGTCGATTTTTTGGAAGATCGGACCTATGGGAGCTATATGATATAGTCAACCGATTTTGTTCAAATTCGGCACATTGCTTAAGTGGTCTAAAAAATTTCCAAACGCCAAATCTGGTTAGGATATCTTTATTAAAAAACGAAATATAGCCAATTTTTCTTTAAAAAAGTTATTTTGGCCGATCGGTCCTATGGGAGCTATATGATATAGTCAACCGATTTTGATCAAATTTGGTACAGTGATTGGGAACTATAAAAAACTTTCGATTGCCAAATTTCGTTACGATATCTTCATAAACAAACGAATTATTCATCTAAAACGCTTTTTTTTTTCGAGGTCGTCTCAAACACCCCCATGGGAGCTATATAATTTATCCCCGATATCAAAAAAATAAAATAAACTTGCCTCCTATGGAATAATATGGGATCTAATGTGAAAGTTTGGTAACTCTAGCTCTTACCATCTCTGAGATCTAGGCGTTCACACGGACGGACGGACGGACAGACGGACAGACGGACGGACAGACGGACAGACGGACAGACGGACATGGGTATATCGACTTCTCTATTCACCCTGATCATATTTTAGGTAACTTTGGGGTGTCTCCGACGTCTCCTTCTATATGTTACATACATTTTCGGCTTGCACAAACTTAATATACCCTTGGACCATACGGTACAGGGTATAAAAAATCCAAATAGCACAGATTTTTCAAAAATCATAGCATACCTTCAGGGGCTGCATAGAAATTCCTAGGAGGTAGATAATGAATATGATCTCAAAATGAAAAACTCTGCTGGAATGAAGTCAAAAGTACTTTACACGGTCTCTGCACAATCTATTCATTGCATTTTTTAAAGACTTTTTAATGCAGTTAGGTTATAATATAATAGGACTACAATAATTCAAAGATTTTTTTGAGAATTTTTTTAATCAACATTTCTAGAAAAGACCATAGCTTCAAATAATTTTGAGGAGTTTTGCTATGAGATCATATACCTGGTTACGCCC
Organism: Chymomyza amoena; assembly: GCA_037043745.1. Lineage (NCBI taxonomy): Eukaryota > Metazoa > Arthropoda > Insecta > Diptera > Drosophilidae > Chymomyza > Chymomyza amoena. The sequence continues at coordinate 114,847 of JBAMAX010003431.1, forward strand.
ATTCTTCTTCTTCTTATTCCTGTTGCTCCTACATGGTTCGCATGTCTATTATATCATACTAGCAAACAAATAACAAAGTGCAGAACTCACGATATCCCTGTCACGCGCTCATCTTTAGCAAACATGCCAAAATCTGACGATTTGTTATTTATGTCAATTATGCACTTACTCAACACTTAACACTTGTTGCAGGATTTTGAGGCATTTTTGAACATTCAATAAACCATTTTTCTTGAAGAGTGATGCAAAAAGGTTTTTGTTATTTGCATCTACCCGAATCATCATTAAAAGCAAGCTCAGAATTTTTTGCATATATACAAAATATTTGCTTGTCTCTTTGTATATATGTATGTATAATATATATGGGAGAGCTTTGAAAGTGTGTTTGCTATGCACGAGTGTTTGTGTATAGACAGAGTTGCCATCAAATCGTAAATCACATTTGAATTTTATTTTTGCTAGCTTGTCAAATCAGCATCGAAAAGCTTTCCAAGTGCCGCTCCAAGTATCTGCACATAACAAACTTGTCTTGTTAGCTGATTTTGTGGAATTAAAGAAAATTCCGATTTTTCAACTGCAACTTTTTTTAACTCTGCCTCAAGTGTTGCAAGTTGCGCTGAACGTTTGCAGCTTGCAATGTTAATTGCATTGCAGCTTGGAATACACAAATTAGATTGTGAACAAAGCCCTGGAAAATGCTTGTGGCGCACAAACACATAAAGCAGCATTTATATAGGCTCAACAAGGACCTTTAGCTAAAGCGCTGGGTGGTCTGATAAACGATAATCGTTACCGATGTTGTCAAAAACCGCAGGATAACAAATTTAAATGCAATTCCAATTAGATTGAGCAGCTATGGGCAATAACAATGCCAACAGGATCAAGCAAAACAACAACCATTAAGGCAAGGACTAACATGTTGTCCTTTGTTTGGCAGCCTGCCCCAATAGCAACAACAACAACAACAAAGTCAGCAACAATCAAATTGACTGTCAAAATGTTGGCATAAACCTATTTGCATTTTTAATTTGGGTTAAGAGTGACACATACACACACATGCACATACATGTGCTGTCATATATGCCTACAACTACACACACTCACACATGCTGACATATACACACACCTGTATGGCACTGCCTGAAGTTAACCCTTGTTCGCCTGTTGGGCTTGCTTCGTTTGTCTGCTGCTTTGGCTGACATTGCTGACACACTTGTTGTACGCGCTTTGTTTTTGTAATCACACACATATTACACACACACCCACACACATATGTAGTATATACACTCCTACGTCTTTACATAGACACACTATGTATAAGACTTAGTACATGTGCACAATATATTTTATGTAGCGTAAACTAAAAATGTTAAAAAATTCAAGTGGTACAGTGATTGCACAGGGGTTAAGTCGACTATAAAATACGCTTACAAAAATACTCTACTTTTTTGCCACTGCTTATCAGATATGAGCTTTTTGATGGACTTAAGTGCAGCTTCTAGAGCTAGTGGTTAATATTTTTTACCAGAAGCGAAGAGCAAAATATCAAAAAATTTCAGAAATTTTCAAATTTCAATTCATAAGTTCATAAGAGCAAAATATCAAGAAATTTCACAAATTTTAAATATCTTGTTTCTTGACATAAAGAAGGATTGACAGACGATCGAACGGACAGACAGGCGAACTGCCTGGAACAATTTATATGTTGCCCTAAACATTTTGATCTGCACTTTGTGTATTTCTTCAAGCAACCATTTTTTCGCCGCTTTTGAATTATTATATAGGGTGAGACAGCTGTCGATTTGGTTGTTGAACACTCATAGCTCGAGACGTACCTGTCCATAATGGCTGCTTTGAAACATCATTGTGTTAAAGACTTATTTATTTTCTCCTTAGTGGAGCATAGAGTCTCAACATCCTTTTTTGACTTATAGTATCTGGTGGGGCATCTCTTGATTTAGTTATTAAACACTCATAATTCAAAACGTACCCGCTCAAAATGAGGCTCTTCGACATGATGACGATAATAATTTATTTCTTATCTTCCAAGTCTCAAAATCCTTTTTTATTATTACACAGGGTGGGCCATGTGTTGGGTTCCCTTTTAGACACTCATTATTCTTCGTATTCATTATGGATGCTTGTAACCGACCTTCTAACAGGAAAAATCCAAAGTTTTGTGAATAGATGTCTCCGGCGTATTCTTAAGGTGTGGTGGCCAAACGTCATCAGCAATGCCGAACTATATAAAAAGTGCAACCTGGAACCCATGGCCAACACTATCAAGCTAAGGAAATGGAGATGGATAGGCCACACACTGCGGAAGGATGGGAAGGAAGTTGCCGTCAAGCTCTTCATTGGACTCCTCAAGGAAGCCGCAAAAGGGGCCGCCCTAAGACAATATGGAGGAGGTCGCTACAAAAAGGAGTCGATGAATGCGGAAAATTATGGAACGAGCTAAAATTGCTAGCGAAAAACCGAACCAGGTGGAAGTGCTTTATTGAGGCCCTATGTTTCAATCGGAGATAAAGGAATTGATGATGATGATGATATAGGGTGGGGCATCAGTTGATTTAGTTGTTAAGCACTCATAATTCGCTAGGTACCCATCCAAAGAGTATGATCTTCGAAATGATTATTTATTTCTTATCTCCCAAGTCGCGCATAGAGTCCCAATATATGACCAGTTCGAAACTACTCCATTTTGGTCATGTACTCCTTAACCTTTCGTTGATAGTGTATAAAATTGGTCTGTCATGCTTGACTGTCACAGTAAAACAGCTACAAAAATAACAACAAATACAATTCTCTCTCTCTCACACACACACACGCACGCACACATGTCCATGTATATATTTATATGCATAGCATAAATGTATATAGAAAATTCATGTTGCGAAACTTTTGCTGTTGCGCGATTTCTTCGGCGCTTTTTCATTTCGCCCAACTTGAAATCTAGGCCAAAACACTTTTGACTACAACTACATAGTACTAGTATATCACACCAACACATACTCATGTTAGTACATATATATATAGTATATATATATGCCACATTCTGCTTCATCTTCTGACAGCCAGCTGACGATGCCTGAACATAAATGAAACATGTCGTAAATGATATTCACAAACTGTTGTACTTAGTCTAGGGTCTAGGGTAGTAACGTATATACTAAGTATACATATATGTATATAGTACATATATTATGTACAAGAAGTACCTACTAGTTGCTGTTAGTTAGTGCCTTTACGCTCACTTGAAGCTCCGCGTTCTACATGTTTTCAATAATTTTGTAAAATGCAATCAACAAGCAGAAATTAGAGCACGTCGTAATTTAAATTAAGTATAATTTTATTTAAAATTAATGGCTTAATGGGCACAGACAAGTGTGTGGATGCGCCATGTAGTAAAAGATATTAGGGGAATATGGAGGAAGTAAAGGAAATACCTTAATAAAGTTTAGGGCTGATTTTCATAATACATTGATGAAGCATAAAAAGATCTAGTAAAGAATATTATGAGAATAGTTGAGAGCCCAAAACTGTGTAGTCTACTTTAGAACTCTAGGCAATATATATAATATCTAACACTTCGCTTCTTTCAAGTCTTAAAGAATTTTAGAAATTTTCCACTTAAATGCATTTCCAGCACTACCAATTTCCACTCCCTAAATTATAAAACTCCACTCAAAAATTATTACCTAGTTAACGCGATTCCATAAATATATATAAAGTTGATTGCAGTTTGTTAGTTTTATGCGCTCATAAAAAGCCATTAAAACGATTTTTTAATGCCCCAGCAGTAACTTTAACCCCTCCTTTGGCATAATTTACACCTGCAACATTGATGAACTAGCTTCAAATCCTGCACAGCTTTGGAGTTAACCCCTTAAAACTAACATTGGGGGTGGCCCAAAATAAAGTTGACTACAACTGTTAAAGTTAAGCTCGTCATGCAACCAACCATGCATATAAAACAAGAAATTAATGTTTAATTAAGTATCTTTGAGTGAGTCCACAAGTCAGCAACAGATATTTAACCTAGACACATGCCACAAAGATACACACAGATACACAAACACACACACGCACTCATACATTCAAACAAATCCTCTTATATTAACACATCTGCATGTATGCGGCGTGTAATTACAGCTGTAGTGGTGTAAGCTGTGTCTCTTTGATGAGGGGGGGTTGGTTTGGGGTGTCACAGGGTTATACAATTACAAAGCATGCAATTTGATTACAGGACACCTCCCACCCACACTCTGCAACAATGAGGCAAGTTATGGCCAATGCAAAGCTACGTTTAATTTTTCATTTTTAATACTCAAAGTCCAACTCGGTTTTTGTTTCGACCAGGGCTGCAAAAGAAGTTAGAACCAATCCCAAGAACCTCATTTATTTTAGTTCTAGCTGCATATACTTATAATTCGTATTTTTTTTAAATTTCCAATTTTATACTTATAATTTATACTTTTAATTCGCTCTCTGTTTATACCAGGGCTGCAAAACAAGTTAGAACCAACGCTAAGAGCCTCATTTGTTTTAGTTCCAGTCGAACATTTGTAGTTCAAATTGTTTTAAGTTCGTGAATTTTATGCTGGACTTTCCAACTGCATCCTATTTTTACCAGGGCTACAAAACAGAATAGATCAAATCCCAGAAACCTCATTCATTTTTGTTCCATTATCTTATTTAGAATTTTATTTTTTTTAGTCTACCAATTTTATACTTGACTTTTAATTCACTCTCCGTTTTTACCAGGGCTGTAAAACTGCAATAACTAATTAAGACACACCATGAACCATGCCAAGCATAAGTGCGCCTTTAAATTTTTGTTTCAACAAAATTTTTTAAATTTTCCTTTTCATATTTGATATCTATGGCTACCAAACAGATTCGAACTGAACTAGGTCATGAACCTCCATTTCAATTTACAAAAGTTGAATTATTTTTTTAATTAAAATTTTATACATATAAATTTTAAATCCATACATAACTTCCTATAAATTCTATTTTATTCATTATACACTAATTCTTTGAAGAAAATATAAAAAAAATATATGCATATTTGGTAGCCAAATCGGTTTCTTTTTACCAGAGCTGTAATCCAGTTCCGTTCTTAACTGGTTCAAATCCGTATACCGCTCAATTTTGAGATTTTCAAGGAACATGAACTGAACTAGCTTCTATTTTATTCGAACTGAATCGTAAGCCTGAGCAATTTTCTCTAAAAAGGATCTCGTAGTAGTGAGTTTTAATTTCGCTTTCTGCTGCTGAAGATCTAAGGAACTAAGTAAGCTTTTTATTCAAAAAAGGATCCTTTCATATTATTGAAATAAATCATACTGTAATTTTTTTGGACTATTTAAAGATTTTTCATTGCATATATTTAATGTTTAACTAATTTTAATAATAGTTTTATGGTACTTTAATTTTAAAGCTTGGAGTGAGGATAAGACGAATTTTTTGACGTCGATTTAGACTAGTCGATTTACCAGTTAATCTATGCATAACTAGTTCTTTTTATTTTGAATACTAATATTCTAAATTCGCGACTACTCAGGATCGGGGATTTGGAATCGCCAGACGTATGAATATTTGAACTTCTTATACCTTCCACGCAATATCGAGATTTCTCCAAAAATTTTAATTATTTCACTATTTTTAAAAGAAATTCAGAACTGATATTTTGGATCAGAAGTCTATCCTAATAATTACGCTTATATCATGGCTAAGTGCCTCTTTTAATATCCCAGTGGTACGGTAATAAATTGAAAAACTTTTTATTTTACGCGGGCCAACTTCCTTTATATATTTTTCATTTGGGAACCACTGGTTCCGTAGTTCTTTGCTCTTTAGCCTTGTTTTGGGATATATGTTAGAAATTTAAATCATATTGACAAATTGAAAACGATATCAATTGGTATCAAAGTTTAAAGAAGATTTAGATATAAGATTTGGCTAAACCACCTTATATTTTGTTTCTAGGTCATGTGCTCGAGATCCCTCCTATCATTGCGTAACGTTAGAAAAATAACAAATATTAAAAAAAATGTTGATTGAAATATAAAGGGAGCAGCGAGGTTAGGATGAGCCAACTTCTGATGTTCTACGAACCACATTTTTCGACTATGTCGCTTATTCGTGAACCGAACCAGATAGTTCATCATGTTAAGATTATTAGAAAATTTCTAAAATATTTTTTAACGAAATATAGAAAGGTCTCTAATGCGCGCACTTTCCAAAATTTCTTTAAAAAATTATATGCTCTACAAAGCACTCTATTATTTTTATCTTTATTTCACTTTTTCAAAATCCACCCCTGGCAATACGAATTTGGAAGGCATCATAAACTTGTTTAATGTTCACTGGTTAAAGTCCAAACATTAGTTCGAGAAACCTAAACCAATGTCCATACCCCCTAAATACTTGAGTTTTTGCAGCCCTGCTTGCTACCCCCGGCTTTGTCCTCATCGTTAATGTCCCGGTGCACCCTCCAGCTGTGATATATGCAACATTTTCCGCATGACCATAAAAAAAAATTAGCAGTCAAGTTTATTCCATGTTGCATGTTGCATTTTCATGCTCTTACTTTTGTTTATGATTCCAAGTTGCTCTTTATGACTGCAGCTTTGGCTGTGGCATTTCCCTATACAAAGTTGCCACATGCTGCTCGAACTTTTTATACTACCGATATATTAGTTGATATTAGTTGTTGCAAGTGTGGGGCAGTGGTAAGAGCAGGGGTAGGGGGCAACTTAAGTTTTGTGTAGTGTCGTGTTGCAGGTTTAACAACTTTTCATCAGTTAAAAGCCAACAAACTGAAGGATAAAACAAAGTGTCGCCCCAAAACATTGAGTCGATATATGAACTCAGTTCGTGTTGCAGCTGTTGTTGTATTTGTTTTCTCAAAGTTCGCAGATCTGTCAACTTGTAATTGAGAAAACTTGCTGGGGTTTTTGCACCGAGGGTTTTATGCAAAAAAGTTTGCTGCTAGCTCACCTGCAACATGCAACACACGCAACTAGAAATGTTCAACAAAAAGAAAGGAAAAAAAGATGATGCGGGTTTGATGATTGTCAATATATGCGAGGTCTGAAATACTCTACAGCACTTTTTAGGAAGAAGAGAGTTGCCAAATAGTAAAAAACAAACTGCCTACATTGAAGAAAATAACTAAATTTTTGATTTGGGTGAATCAGGAAACCCACGGATTTCTGAGTTTATATTTGGGTATGACACCATGTGTCAAATAAACGTCATGACGCGCCCTAATTTTTGGTAATACTCGGACTCAAATAAACGTGATTTTCTGTAACGAGCAGGCGGACGAGTGCGCCAGGAACGGCTCAACGCTGGCAGCTACAGTGAGGTAACGGACATAAAAGACCATTACAGGAGGTTGTATCGTAAATCAGGGATACGGCTAGAGCTCTAACGAAAAGAGAATGGGACATTGTGTCAGGTTTTTGCAACATGAGGGACTTAGGCGATAAGGGATGCCCTACAGTTTTTGATCCTCCTCATAATCCCTCCCTTTCTTCAATTCCTTTCCGCCCTATTTTAATGTAAGGCATCACCAAGGGACCTCAAGGTCTCTGGGTGATCTCAGTCACTATCTGAGCTGCCTACACAATCTGATTTAACCTATGGCGTAGATATTTTTTCTTGATGGGTTGGAAAAATAAATAAAATCTGAATCGTTTTTAGGCACTTTATCTGACTTATCATAAAAAAAACAAATCTTGTTATTCGGCATTTTTTGGTCGGAGATCGATCTACCTACCTCATATCAATCCCAAATTCTGATAGAATGAAACTAATTCAAGGCCCTGAATATTACAATTCCCATTTCATCTCACTATCCTCTTTAAAATTGAATTTCACTGGAAATCGAAGAACTATGACGTTGATAGTTTCTTCTAATGAGATGGATCGACCTAATATTGCTTTTATTGCTACTTTTCTTTGACGAAATGAAGAGGTAGTAGGCGTAGATAAATTCTTTTGATGGTTTGGAAAAATAAATAAAAACTAAATCGATTTTGGGCACTTTGTATGATTTATCATAAAAAAAAAACAAATCTGGATATTCGGCATTTTTTGGTCGGAGATCGATCCCAAATTCTGATATAATGAAGCAAATTCAATGCCCTGAATATTACAATTCCCATTTAATCTCACTTGCCTCTTTAAAATTGAATTTCACTGGAAATCGAAAGAGTATGACGTAGATAGTTTCTTCTAATGAGATGGATCGACCTAATTTTTCATTTATTGCAACTTCTCTTGACGAAATGAAGAGGTTTTTCACCTTGATCTCAATTTATCTGGTAGAAAATATAAGCTTATACCGACAAGCAAGTCACTGTAGAGTTTTTGTGCATCCTTTTAATTTTTGAATTTCTGAGATCTGGAAGTTCATACAGAGGAACAGGAAGGCATACAGAGCTCTATAGATACTCAAAAAGCAACTCAGATCAATAAAGTTTAGCTGTTTGAAGATTATATACACATTTTTCTTGAATTTGGTGTCACAAACCCTTCAGGTGACTAATAAATCGGAGTTCTTAAAAAACTTAATTTCCACATTTTATATATTTAAATGCTTTCCCTTTACTCGCACTTGATATATCCCTTTTTTGCCCTATAAAAACCAGTTAAATAACTTTGCTTTAAGAGCGCAATAAAAGGCATTAAAAAAGAAATCCAAAAAAAAATTGTGTGCCACCCTTAACCCCATCCTGCAACTAAGTTGCAAGAACTGTTTCTGTTGTGCACATTTCGTGCGTGCAAGTTTTCATTTTTCATGTGCTGCATAAATTTCCTACATTTTCCCTTTTCCTTCCTCACACACGCACATTTCTGCTCCTTTCTGTTGCATATTCCCTTTACATATTTTTTTTCTGTTATGCTTTTACTAGTTACAACAACAAAAAATACTAACTGCCACAGAGTCTATGCCTATGCATAGCCTTAGGAGAGCAGTCCTGCCCCCCGCTATGCTAACAAACCTCCTTCTGTTTTTATTATTTGTTGTCGTTATGCTTGCATTTTTTTTACACTCCATCCCCCGTTTTACTTTGTGACGGCATGCCAAAGCATAAAAGCTCAGCACAGCGAAACCCTTTCAGGCGTAACCCTCTTATGCCTCAACCCTGCCAACTCGATCTAGCACGCTGGCAGAGCTGCCATCATTCCAATGCTAGACTGCATAAATTTTTGGCAAACAATGCGCTTGGAAATTTCTAAAACAAACACGAGACATTGTAAGCCACGCACACACGCCGTACCTACCCCTTCACTCGGCTCAAACCCTCTTGCAAATTTGCAACAAATCGTGCATGTGCGCTTTATAGTGGCAGCCGCACCAACACCTAAATACTCCACCCATGCAACATCATCATCATTGTCATTTTTGGTTTGAGTTTCTAATTGTTACAACGGTTCCTGTTCCTGTTGGACATACTCCGCTTAGCTCAGCTGACCCACCCTCTTAGGCGCGCTCTCTTTTGCTGGCACTCTCTCTCTCGCATTTGCTGGAACGTTGGCATTGCGCACGCTTGTCTGCCGCTCAGCTGCTTGCTGTTTCATTTGACTGCCAAAGCGTTCCGCGCTCTCTGCTTGCATTCCATGCTGCACAGATTTCCCGCTCTCTCACACTCTCTCTCTCGACAGATGCGCCACCTTACACACCACTCACACCCCACACGTCGTAGCGTGTGTATTGGCGTAGAATTTTAAATGAATGAAAAATATGCTCGTAAATTTCTTGTACGTTGCACTGAGTACCAGGCGACAATACAAAGTCCTTGGCAACCCTCTCCAACCAACAGCCTCTCCATAGTAACTGCTTACAACGCATCCGACGCAGTGCATCGCATTGTTAAGTGTTTTCCACATATCTTCTTTTCTCTAGTTTTCTTTTTAGTTTTCCTTGGGCGCTGCTGCTAAATGAATTATGTTTATCTCTGCTGCAGCATGTCCTGGCACTTGTATGCTGCTTAATACAATTGCTAAACACGATCTATGCACTGTTTGTATCTATGTGGAGTCCCTAAGTGTAGCTGTGTGTGTACGTGTGTGTGAGGGTGACATAAATTAACTCAAGTTGCAAGTACATATATATTATGTTATGTGTCTGAGAGTATATGCCCATGTCGGTATGTTATGTATCAATGTGGCATGTGCATGGAATATCAAATTTTATTTCATTTCTGTGAATACTTGAAGAAATTTAACAGACAAATGAACACTCGTAGTAGGTAGGAAGTGATTTGGTATGCAAGTGCATATCCTTAAAGGTTGTATTATAATTTTTTTTCAATATATTCAAGTAGCTAAATGGGTATATGGGACAGCTAACTGTAGCTCTTGTAGAAAATGCTGGAAGAAATGAAGTGGTGAAGAGGAGGCAGAGAGGAAGCAGTTAGAAATGAGAGATGCTTGATAAGGTATCGATGTTTATCTTCTATGAATTGAGATTGAGTCGCTTAAGGGTTACTTACTTTTTGAAACGGAAAAAATTAGTTAATAAAGCGGAAAAACAACGTTTTTGATTAAATTAAAAGGAATATTTAGGTAAGTGAGATCAAAGAAAGTAAGTAAGCTATGAACGGAACTTGTTTTCTAAGATTTATATTTAAATTAAAATAACCAAAAAGAATATAGACAACATAGCTCCTTTCTTGTACAATTTTATTCTAAAAACGAGCTTTTTAAATGCAATTTTTTCAAACTTCTTGTAAATTTATTAAGAATGAAAAAAATATAAATTTTTATAATCCTAAATCCTATCCTGAAAAAACACGATGCAAATTTGTGAAAAAAGGTTTTGTAAATTGCAGTTTTCCACGTTTATGAGTTATATGCAAATTTAGCAGCGTAGAAGCTTTGAGCACTGATTTTTTTTCAAACTAATGATAATATAACAACATAATTAATATCGCAGCAGTTTGAATTTTAATAAGTTAAAACAATTTACCCAGATCTTTTATGCCTACAATGCTAGTTTAACTGAAAGGATCGTATGTATGCAAACATGACATTAATCCCATAATAGAACTACTGTGAAGAATAGTTTTTCAAGTTTCTTTTAAACGCTTTATTGCATACTTTTATATCGACAAGTGTAAAAAACGAAATGTTTCTCTTTTATATCCTTACACAAGGCTCAAAACGAAAATTAGTAAATTTTCGTATATCCGATTGTTGAATATTTTGAAGACTCCATTAAAATTATTGTATGTTTGCAAATAAATTAGTATATAGAGTACGTTCTCTAATTTTTCTGATTTTTAGTTGTTTCAACATATACTCGTATTGTGTCGAAAGAACATATAAAAAAGGTAATTGCATTAACGCGAATTCTCATTCTTTCGAAGCGTTTTATTGAAAATAACTTATTCATTTTAGTTGCTTCAGCATATTTTCTGAATATATTTACTGATATGAAACAGAGATGAAACAGATTTTCTGGTAAATTTTCGTATATCCGATTGTTGAATATTTTGAAGACTCCATTAAAATTATTGTATGTTTGCAAATAAATTAGTATATAGAGTACGTTCTCTAATTTTTCTGATTTTTAGTTGTTTCAACATATACTCGTATTGTGTCGAAAGAACATATAAAAATGGAAATTGCATTAACGCGAATTCTCATTCTTTCGAAGAGTTTTATTGAAAATAACTTATTCATTTTAGTTGCTTCAGCATATTTTCGGAATATATTTACTGGTATGAAAGAGACCGGAAATGTCTCTAAAATTTTAAGTTTTTGCTTGCTTGTGCAACATTTAATATTTGATACTTGCATATAATCGATTATAATTTTTTTAAGAGTTAGCTCTTAGCAAAATATTCTATTCGTGATTAAAAAATTTTAAATTGCATGGATTTTCCCTTTAACCGATTATTCATTCTTTAAAGTAGCTACCCTATTGCAAACTAATATGTTAATTTGTAGTTGGTTTTTCATGCTATTTGAATATATTTATTGATAATAACAAGAATAAAGTTATTTTGCAAAGATTAAATTTTTGACTTTCTATGTAACTGTAAAAATTAGGTATCCGTACGAATTCGCATAGAACCGATTATTTCTGTTTTTTGAAGATTTTTGAGCTTACAGACAAATAATATATCGATTTTAAGTTATGGAAAGGATGAGTATTCAAACCTGAACACACACTTAGATTTTGCATATAACCGATTATTTATTTTTCAAAACTTAGTTCCAAGCCAAAAAAAATATAAATTAGTTGCTTTATCATATATTCTGTAGTAATGGCGGAAATTTTAAATTTAATATGTCTTACTCTTATCTGATTATAAATTTTTTTTAATAGATTGCAAAATTATATTTTCATTTTTAGTTGTCTCGTCCCATAAGATAGGAACGAGAATTGAGTCCTTACTAATTTTGTGTTTTTGATTGCTTGTATAACATTAAAAATTTAACATAACTTGCATAAAACCGATTATTGATTTTTTAAAGAATTTTGTATTTTGCACTATAGCTCATTTGACATGTAGGCGGTCACTCCCCCTTCCTGATTAGAAGTTTCCATTCATTATATTTTGTATATATAGCAAACACTTACTTTCTCGCCCTTTTTAAGAAGTTGCTCTAGTTCTTGAGCGAAATCTTTTGTAATTTATGTAAAATATAACAAAATTTTTCATTTTGAATGATTGTTGGCATATCAAAAACCAACATCTTTTGTTGCCAACAAGTACTATGTACAATCAAATTATATTATTGACTCCATAAACGCTTTATTAAATCTTTAATTTCATTTTACATACCATAACTTTTAGAAACTTACGTTATTGGGTGACAAAAATTCAACAACTTTTGGAAAAGTATACTAATATTTTCCTTAAATTTTTTACAAAATTTAACAGCTTCCTTTTCTATTTCTTGATTTCCTCGAAACTTTAACTTTTGCTCGGCCCACGCACAAACAAAAGTTCAAACCCCAATTTCACGTTTTCAATTTTATATTGTGCACAAGATTTTTTCTCAAAAGGAAACTCAATTTAAACAATTACGAACAAACCGAAAATTAAATGAAAAATGTGTGTGTGAGTGTGTGGTAAGTTCTATAAATGTGTGTATGTGTGTGTGTGTGCTACAGAACAATTTCTGTTCTGAGAATCTTTTTGCCATCAAAATTGCAAATTAATTTTGTTGTCATGAAGAAAGTAAAGTAATTAAGGGAACAACAAGGAGGAGGTGGCAACCCTAGAATGTCAGCAGTTACGTTAAAGCCAGAAGAGAGTAAAGTGTAGTTAAGAGCCCAGTTAAGAGCTATTGGTTTCTGGTCGGGCTTTAGTTGGGGTCTGACTTGGGTTGCTTTGTCAAATGAATTTTACATTGTGCTTTGGCTGTTATTTCAAGCGTAGCTCAATAAGCAAATATTGAACTATTTGCAGCCAGGATCCAACAGGCACAGGACTGGCAAAGAGTCAATTCTGTCAATATTGTTACGATATTGGGCCAATCATTTGCTTTGCCGCACAAAGCACACGCAGCTGTGTGTGTGTGTGTGGGTATCTGTGTGTTGTTTCTCTAGAGGCACAAGAGTAGACCAAAAACCGCAGAGCTATAGCCACCGTTTGGTCATTTGGCCATGCAATATTTAACTCTTGACATGGGCCAAAAAGTTCAACTGACAACATGAGCTTGACAGACAGCTGGCAATCCTGGTTAACTGACAGCTAGCCAGCCACATTGACATACCCCGGGGCACACAAATATGCCATAAAATGTTGCAACTCTCTTCACTCCCACTCCAGTGTACTTGTTTAAATTAATAATCATTTGGCAGCTCTACTCTGACAGAGTTTATTTTCTTTTTTGAAGGAATTATTACACAATATTTTTTCTACATTCAGCAGCTGCCGTTTTTGCTAGTCCGAGTTAATCTGGAAGCTCTCTCTCTGTCTTTGTTGCATGCAACAGTCAATTAACAGTTTTATTAAATGCAGCCACACAAAGAGACATGTATAAATAAATACACACAAACACTGAAAGGAATTTTTTATAGCTGGCTGAGATTTTCCATTAAATTTATAGCTGTTTGTGGATTTCCATTATTTGTTAGCGCTTTTTTTTGCGCAAATATATGGGGTGTAAAGGGGCGGAAAGTTGCCATACATATGTGTGGTATTTGGTTTTTTTTCTTCTGGCAATATGGGCTAAACGGTGACAAGAAGAAGAAGAAGAAGGAGAATCAACATGGGTTTGTTTTTTAGACTCACATAAGGCTAAATACTTAATTTCGTGACAGATCCCACAGAGACCATGAGATAAATTGTGTTGCGGAATTGTAAGAGAAGAAAGAAAGGATTTGAAGAACGGGGGGAACTATGGAGAAGGATCAAAAACTATTGGGCATTCCTAATCGTCTAAGTCTCTCTTTCTGCAGAACCATTTGAAGGATTCGACAAAAGCAGCCAGATCCTCAAAGAATGGTTTACCCAGAAACTGGGTTCCAAGGAATATGAGTGTTACCAGTTAGCCAGCAGAGGGGGGACTACAGCTTAGTTCCATAATCCTATCACAAAGTAGCTCTCTTCCTGTGGTGCTTGATGAGAAGATTTATAGCAGCTTGCCTATCGCCAGGATTGCTACGATTCATGGACTTTCGTCTAAGGTACCCCTGCTATAATTTCTAGTCACCTTAGTGTCTTATGCTGCAGAACCATTTTTAGGATTCGACAAAAGCAGCTAGTTCCGCTATGGGCACGTAGGCTAGACTACCCAGATCCTCAAAAAATGGTTACCCAGAAACTGGGATCGTCTCCTTAGAAGCGCCGGGTAGCCTCATAAGAGGTTTTGGATGCTTTCTGTCTCTTATTCATCTCCGCAGCTGCGGCAGAAATCATGATGGGGACGTGCAGCCTCTCAGCCATATGCCCTATGGTGCAGTGCCTCGGTAAAACTCTTACCACCTTCCTGGTCCTATTTTCATGGAAACGCAGGAGTTCAAATGTTCACTTTGGCAAGAGTGCTCAGGAAATGTGAGAGCCGGACACCGTATCCCATTCTCTTTCCACCAGAGCTCTGGCTATCTCCCAGATTTACAATACGATAGTCAACTAGTAAGAGTTCATATCTTTTAAATTCTTATTATAATTGTTTTTGTAGTAATGATTAAAATTCTCCCGTCTGAATGTGGACACACTCTTTTCTCATATTGCAACTCTATCACAATTACGATTTCTAATACTCCCTTCTGTACAGCTTATTAGCACTCCTTTGTTCATTTTGTATTATTCCATAAGCCCTTTCATATCACAATATTATGGTGCCCATTGCCATGCCACAAATCTCTTATGTCCTGCCATAATGAATAAGCCTTTGACTGTAATATTATTGCGCTCAATGAGATTCCAGACAGCAGCCACACCCCCGCACACAGACGGGCACGAGCCACAACCAGAACAAAACAAAAAATTACATTACGAGACCAATCATTAACCCGACCAGACAAATATAATTATGAAACATTGTGGATAATTATGAAAAAATTGTCAGAGTCAAAAAAGGACGTGGATGAATATAAATCCAACACAAACGAAGCGGATTCGGACAGCTCTGTACCGTAACTCGTTACGCTTGGAATAAAACATTTTGACGTGCACTTACCATTATGTCCCATATTGGTGATGATAACCCAAAAATCAATAGTCTTTTCGGGTCCCAGCTCTTCGTAGTCCCACTTCTTCTTAACGCGCACAGCGCCATTTGTTTCCACCGTCACCCAGGGATTATCATCGCGTATCTTAAACGTTTCCTTATCCGTTTCCTTTTCCAATTGAAATACGGACTTGCCCTCCGTATCACCATCCGCCTCGGTGAACTCTATGCGCTTGGTGGGACGCACGGCACGTGTCACGCGACGTTTCTCACGATGATGTGAATGCGCATTGATCTCATCATGTTCCAAATGTTGCATTATAAAAGAGACCGGTTCGGGTGCTAGAAACTCCAATAAAACCTTGGCGGGAGCTGCGCTTAACAAGCTGGGATAACGTAGATCGTGCGCAATGACCTCCACTAGCAGCTCACTCGAGGTAGGTTCACCTGCCAGCATAATTTCACCCGTTTGTGGCACGATGATAACCACATTGCTGGGAGATTTTAAACGATAGGCCAACTTATCGCCATCCGCATCGGTGGCTTCTACTTTACCCATAATGGCAAAACGCTGCCACGTTACGCTGTTGTTGCTCTCAAAGTTCGGTGACTTTTGACCCGCTATAGCAAATTTGTAGTCAAGCGACTTGAAGATGGGTCTATTGTCATTCTCATCCAGCACGCTTATCTGTATTTTGGACACTGTTTTATCTAGGCCTTCTACATCGGAGGCTTCCACCGACAGATCATAGTGAGCACGCTGCTCACGATCCAATGGACGATTGGTGACCAGCCAGACACCCGACTCATCATCACCCTCAATCACCAGCGATTTGGCATTCTGTTGCACATTCTGATTAGCCTTGCGTGCCTGCAGCGCAAAAGCATCATCCAGATTACCATCAATAATGGTATAGCGCACCTTCTTGGGCTTGGCCAGCTCTGTGTCCACAATGGAGCCACTAAAAGCCTGCATCAGCGGCACGCCACGCACACGTGTGCCCGCGGGCTTATTCTCACGCACCTCACCGCTGGCATCCAGCAGCGAACCCGAGAAACGTAACATATCATTGCGATGCATGACAAAAAGCTGCAGGTTATGCGTATTGGTAGCATTGGGCGTTTGCTCTACCACTACCAGCTGCACGGGCCTATTGACCAGCGGCGAAATGTCCGCAGTAGTCATGACAACGCCATCATCCAGCACAGTAAAGTACTTGGAATAATCGCTGTCCAGCATGTGATAGGCGGCGGCAGCACCACCACCCAGTGCTCCGTGGGCTGTGCCGTTGCCTCGATGCACAGGGCGTGTCTTGAATTTTTTAATACTAAAGCCGGGATAGGTGTCATGGGGCAGCACCAGCGACATGTCGCTGTTGGCCACAGTGTGATGTGTGGCCTCTACCATGTCACCGGGACTGCCGGCCAACATGCGTGCCGCATTCTCAGCACTGAGTCCGGCATAGTTGGGGTTCTGGGGAGGATGTTGCTGTTGTTGGTGCTCTGCGGCATCGACAAAGAGCAGCATCAGGGCAAGGGAGAGGCACACGAGTGCCGCACGTGTTGTACGCGACTCTTGTGTCACCGACGACGACGTAGACACAGACGACAATGGCGTCGCTTTACCGTTACACAGTCGTTGCTGCTTTTGTTGTTGGGGCCCGGGCCCTCGCCCCTGGCAGCCCAACGAGCAACGTCGTGCCACCATTTTGTTGTGGCACGCGTTGAACGTTGTTTGTATTATTAGTTGTTGTTGTTGCACTGCTGCACGTTGTTGTTGTTGTAGTTGTTGCCTTTTGTTGCAGAGAGTTAATTATTTAAGCTTGTGCCTCGATCTTTGGCTCTCAATTGTTGTTGTTGTTCTTGTTGCTGTTGTTGTTTCGGTTGGTTGTTGTTTTACACTTTACACTTGAATTATGCATGGAATTTTCTTTTGTTTTCGTATTTGGAAGGGCGGGAGGTTGTTGATTTTGTTTTATAGTAACTTCTGAGAGGACGCCCGTCCGGTTGCATTCACTTTATCCAGCACTCAGTCAATACATATTTATTGTTGTTGTTGTTTTTCTTGGATGTATTACTGTAATTATTGTAAGAGCTGCAAAGAGTAGGAGAAATAAAGAGAACATGGTTAGTCAATTATTGATAATAGTTTGGAAGTATTTATGGCTTGTAATTTGGACAAGTTGTTTAATTAGCTGAACAATGCAATGTAAACTTTGAATTTAGCTTTAAGCGAAAATTTCTAATAAGATGAAACAATTATTTTGTGGAATATTGAAATCCTTATACGTCGTCTTGCAAATTAAGGCAACAGGGTAGAAATCTAATGAATCAGGTGCCGAACCAAAAAAACCAGAACAAAAACTTCATAGGTCCACATTAAAGTCGAAGCATTATTTTTTATTATGTACACTTTTATTCAGTACAGTGCCTCATCGAACATTCGCAATACTTAAGAGGATTAAAGGATCAGAACTAGTACCCCAAAACATACCCTTATTATCGATTAGTGTAACTGCCAAAAGATTCTCTGACTTTGATCCCCATGAATGAAGTTCTGCCACACTTACTGGAAAACTAATTTTCTTTGTTTTAACCCTCTGTTATTTGAGTTCTCTCAACACATCAGTCAACAAATTGTGTTTTTCGCATAACTCTATAGTTTGATAAACGCCATATGCATTTTGGTGTGACGTTACATAGCCTATAACCAGCAGACAATTAAGCTGATTAATAGAAGAAAGAGAACAGATAAACATGTATCCATACATAAGAGTCACACTTACAGTACCCGTAAAGAATTTGAACATTACCAATCGAAAAACTGTTCATCCAAAGTATTAACACAATTCTCTCAAATATTTCCAAAATTATCCAACCCTTATGTTTTGTACTTGACTAATTTTATAGTGGGTTAAACTACTCTGAAAAAATTTGGTTTCCCTTCTACTGCTTTCGGATCCGGTGTTTACTATCGGTGGGCCCAACGTAACTTCTTTTTCCGAAGATTTTAAATGATTAATGTTTTTCACAAGCATAGGGTGAGTCTTTCGTTGTCAACCCCTGTCGACTGCCCAGGTTAGCTTCGATAAGCTGATCTCATTATAATTACAATTTTTGCTGGGTTGATGAACAGCACAAAATTGTGGGACTTTTGTCCCTGTAGGTATAACTTATTTGGACAAGGTGCAGCCCACCCATTGTAAAACAAGACAAAGTATTAACACAATTCTCTCAAATATTTCCAAAATTATCCAACCCTTATGTTTTGTACTTGACTAATTTTATAGTGGGTTAAACTACTCTGAAAAAATTTGGTTTCCCTTCTACTGCTTTCGGATCCGGTGTTTACTATCGGTGGGCCCAACGTAACTTCTTTTTCCGAAGATTTTAAATGATTAATGTTTTTCACAAGCATAGGGTGAGTCTTTCGTTGTCAACCCCTGTCGACTGCCCAGGTTAGCTTCGATAAGCTGATCTCATTATAATTACAATTTTTGCTGGGTTGATGAACAGCACAAAATTGTGGGACTTTTGTCCCTGTAGGTATAACTTATTTGGACAAGGTGCAGCCCACCCATTGTAAAACAAGACGCTTAAATTTTGCATATCCCAAAAAATTTAACTTCCCAAAGAATTTGGTTCTACAAATTTTTTCCAAGCAAACTATATAATGAATATTATGCTCAGTCTTAAAGCCCCGAATTCTTAGACATATGGCTTGCTATAGCTCCTTTAGCTGAGTCTGTTGCCAAGGACGTGGCACAGGATGTGGGATAGCTTCTTTACCCCACAATAATACCTTCCCAGGCAACCCATAAAACCTCTCAGCACGACATAACTCAACTTACACATTTTTCCAAAGGCTGCAACTTTTGCGCCACCTTCCAACTTGTTCGCACCACATGAAACCTTTTAACTTAAAGCCATCAACACATCATTTAACCCTTTCTCAACCACCTCTGGAAAAAATAAAACAATAAAAAATAAAATACAGCAATTTGTGCATTTTAATTACTTTTTAATTAAAATTAAAGCAGTTTTACACCAAATTGCATGCAATAGTATTTTGTGCGAATCTTTTTTTACTTTATGGAGCTTCTGGCATTGTCGTCTGGGGCAATGTCAAAACTTTAACACTAGACCACAAACTTCCTGCACTGACAGAAATTTTGCGTCAAGTTGGCAAAATTTTAATTGCTTGCAACATAAAAGCGCACAAAGTGAAAAGTTTTTAATGACATTAGCAAGGAAATATTTCATGTTTTAGTTTAGAACCGACACAAAGAGACGCTCACACAGATACAGCAAATTTGCAACTTTGTCTGGTGTCAAGGACGTGCCACAGGATGTGGGATTTTTTTTTTTCGAATACTAATTTCTTTGTTGTTGCCCTTTGATGACCGCCTAATATGCTGCTGACATGCTCTACATACGGCGATGTCGACGATGACGCCCTTCCCAATTCCCGGCTTTGTGTAACTTTTAGAGCGTTTTTTTTCTCTGGGTTCTTTGGTTCTGTTTCTGGTGTACTTTCCACCCCAGACATTCCATACTGGGTACACGCAAAAATATGTCGCACACATGGCCGCCCTTGAAATTTCATTGTGAAAATTATTTTAATTACCCGACATACATGTCCGTCAGGCACGCACCCTGTTATTTAAGCCATTAAGCGGCGAGGTACGAGGTTTTTGAGCAGGGTACGGGATATGGAGGGCTGAGGGTTTTACAACAGCTGCGCAGGCGCCGCTCGAGACGCCGCATCTGATCTGATATTGACTGCGTTCCGAGTGTCGGGTTTTTACGACTCGAATGTGTTGACAATAGTTTTATTTGCTTTTTATGTTATTATAGATATTTTATGTTATGGGGCACGGTCATTTTAATGATAAAGAATTGTTATTATGCTACAACAAGTTGCATTCACTAAAGGTAGTTGCAACAAATGTGAGGATGTTTGTCATTAATCTAATGGCCTTATAACAAGGCACGTTGAAGGTTGTTGATTATTGACGACATTGACAAATGATTGAGACTAGTTGAACCAAGTTGGACTTTGGGCACGGCAAAAGCAATGAAGCCCAGATCCCGATATAAAAATTCTACTACAGGGGTAGGTGAGGTCAGTAGCTCATTCTCGATTCCTTAACTAAGGTACCGAAATGATAGTTGGATTGCTATTTGAGGACTCCAAAAAAATATGAGTGACCCCTATCCAAGTTTTGAAAATATGCATAAAAATGTAAGCTTCCTATAATAAAATAATTTTACATTCAACTTTCCCATCATCTCATTTTACTACATCTGTATATTGTAAAACAGCTTAAATTGCAATACTTTTTGCAGATTCTTGTATACGCAGTACGTGTTTCATCTTTTCTTCTTGGCTTCATCACTGTTGTGCAACTTACTTTCGAACTTTAAAAGACGTCATCTCTTTTTCTCAGACTTCAAACTATATATATTTGAATGGCTTTCTCATCATCTCATTAACCTTAATCTTAATATTGTAAAACACCTTAATTTGCCATATTTTTTATGAATATTCACATACGCAGTAAGTATTTTATCTTTTATTCTTGGCTTCTTCTCTGCTGTGCAACTTACTTTCGAACTTAAAAATACGTCATCTTTCTTTATCAGACCTCAAACTTTGTCAAAACAACTCAATTATCAATATTATTTACGAACTGTTATATCGCCTACTCGAAAACCCATAAAAATCTATTACGCTCTCGACGCCTCTTGTTTCAAAATTTTATGTTTTATATGGTTTTTCTTTTGTTTTTTCTACCAACTGCAGCAAGATATTTTATTTGTCACCTCTTTTGGTTATCTTTATGTCGCATCTTAATTGCAATTAGGCTTTTGTCTAAGAAATTTATGAACTTGAGGAACGGCTGATCAAAAAACGGTACAAGCTTAAACAGATGTCTTATCTGAGGGATCTACTAATCAGTTGAGCGACTACTACAAATTGTCAAGAGCTGAAAATAATACCAAACTGGTTTGCGGACCTTCAAAATTTCACTAATAAACCCATAGTTGAGAGCTCTTTATTGTCAAACAAGCGCAGCGATTTGTATGCTATATGAAAACGCTTTGTAACTTCTAGCCAGATGTTAAAATATTTCTTTGTTTTATTTTTTCATCTACTACTAATTTGATTGGCGTATTGCACGTGGTGTAAAAATTCATTCGATATACACTGCAGAACGATTAATCACAACAAACTTCAGAGAGATATGCAAAGTTGAGGCGAATTTTTTAGTGGCACTTAATTAAAACTCAAGATAAAGCGATACATTATTTAAAGCTAAATTTTTTTGTGTATAGAAGTTGGTTCGAAAAATTCAACAAGTTGTAGAGTTGAAAAAGAAAATCAAAAAAGACAACACTGGAAAAGAGATGAGCTGGAAAGTGTTGCCCTAAGCTTTTGTTGTAAATATGCAAATGTTGCGCTACACTTTGGCATAAATTAATATATTAAAAGCGGCGGGCTTAAGTTAAAAAATAAATATATTTATTCATGCAACAAATGATTGATGCGGCAGCTGTAGCTAAGTCAAATTTTATTATGTTTTACAAATGTTTTTCAACATGTTTCTTTCAAGTAACTTTTGCGCCCACAACCCGCATTATGCATTCGATATTATTGTGTATTACACTCATTTAAAATCGATTAAATATCGACCACCTACTGTGAGTTCCCTGCTCAGTCCACTCCACAACTTGGCTCATTTTGATAACTCATCTTGTAGCTCAAGGCGTTGCCGTAGTTTTTTCTTTTGTTGTTTATTAGAATTTTAAATGTTTACAACATTTTAACAAGTTTCAGTAGCTGTAGCGACAAAAAAAAATACAACAAACTCTATGACAAAGAAAAATATTATACAAGTCACGCAATTCGTTGAGATAATCTGCCTTAATTCAACTCATGCCTGCCAGCTTTTGTCTGGCTTAGCTTGTGCGCCACGCCTCTGTCCCTTGTCATTAATATTTGATAAAGCTTAGCGCAACAAAAATCGTTAAATATTTTATTTATTAACTGCCATATCATAAATTTGATCCAAACCAATGCCAAAATAGTCAGAAATAAAATCTAACCTTTTGTACTTTTCTAGCCCCAACTAATGAAGCATTAATTTCTCATTAATTGTTCAGCGATATATTTATTGATTTTTCCCTCTGGCAATTAAAATTGTTTAACCATAATAATTTTATTTTAATATTTATTCCAAGCTGGCACCCACAAAAATTCATACGTAATATACAATCAAAAATATTTTTCCCCCAAATATTTGTGTGTAAAATTCGGTTTTAAAATACTCATAACAAATAAATATTTGTTGATAATGATTTTCCTTTCCAAGCTTATTGCATTTTATACTTTTATGGAGTTTTAATGATTTTTATATTGATTATTTATTGTGTGCACATATAATAGCATATTTTATGGTTTCTGTGTCGCAACTTGAACCGAACAATATTTTTATTATGAAGTTATGTGAGCGGGCAATAAAGTTATTGAATACAAAGCTTTGTATTCGTTTAAATTATTATTCGATATTTTTGACAATTTTAAAGTTGTTAAAAAACGTTGCAGTTGACAAAAAATGCAACAACTGTGAGACATGCTGAGCTTTACGGCTCATAAATTTTGATAGTTTTGTATTTTATTTAAAAGTTGAAGTTTAAATGTGAACAATTAAAGATTGTTCATAGATAATAACATGCAAATGATTGAAATTCCTGAAATTGCATTTATACCATACTACTCGATGTGATCTTTGTGTGAAACTTCTGAAACATCTTGCTGATAGTTATCTCAAAAGATGATTGCAAATTAAAGTTTCTCCTTTAATAGCTTTATCGAAAATTTTCTATTGTTTAAAGTTATCTCAGAAGATGATTGAAGATTTAATAAAATTTGCTGTTTTAATCTGTTATTCGTAAATATGGAATAATTAGTGCATTCAGAAACGAAAATACCAAAACTTTCTATAATACTCTTTTTTTCATAGTTATCTTGAGAGATGATTGAAAATTAACAGTTAGTTCTTAGATAAGAATTTACGAGTCACAAAAATTTTCGAAAACTCTGTTATATTGTCATTTTGATAATTATCTTAGAAGATTATTGAAAATTAAAGCGCGTCTTTCGATAGTATCTAAAGATTGACTGAAATTTCCAAAACTTCTGCTTTAATCTTTTTTTCGTATCTAATCCCAAAGGATGATTGAATTTTAAGCAGCTAGTCTCATAGATAAGAATTTATGAGCCTCAAAGAGTTTGGTAAATTCTTTTATATTCTCTATGCTTAAGTTATCTCAACAGATGAATACATTAGCACATAAGTTCAGTTGAGATTTCCAAACTTCATTGAAATTATCTTGTAAACACTCTAGAGATGAATATTACAATACAATTGTTGAAATCAGTTGCTGTTCAGAATGATTATTTACGAGACTATTCTAAACTGCTACATCCCTCTGATAATTATCTTGACGATGTTGACTATTCAATCAGGCCTTTTTTATTATCACGAATGAACAAATTTCTAAGACATTGCCATTGATCTGTAATGCTCGAATTATCTTGAAAGATGATTACAAGTTAAAGCTTGTCATTTGGTGAGATTAATAAAAGAATGAATGAAATTTCAGAAACATCAGTCGATTCGATTTTTGTCGTCATAGTTATCTTGACAATAGACTGCTTGATCCAACTGAACGGAATTTATGCATTGACTAAAATTACCGAGGCTATTTTCTACATCTCTCTATATTCTTTTGGAGATAGTTATTATCTTAAGATAATAATTGAATAATTAATAAGTTATTGATTAAAGATAATTGGAAACTGAATAGCTAGCTCCAAAACTGAAAATTTCGAAACCTCTAATGCATTTCACTACTCAGACTAGCTTGAAGACTTATATAAAAATAAAATCTGGAACTTACAATTTTACTTTCTTCAGACTTTTATGTTCCATTTCTCAAGCTGAACATCGGACTTTTCTTCATATTGATACTCGTTTTAATAATGGTTCAAAAACCGAGTAAAATTTACAGATAGTAAAATATTCATAGGACTGCATTATATAGAAATCTTTTTAGAAAATTTCGGAATTGTGACCGGGCTTGTAAATATTTCTGAACTTAACGTATGAAAATCCATAAGAGCATTTTTCATCTGTAGCAAAGAGGTGATGCTTGGAAAATGATGACAGGAAGCTTTCTAGCGACATTAGAAAGAACGAAAGGACTAAGCTGGTTCTAAGAAAGTCCAAGAAACTTTCTTGTATATAATAACTCAAAAATAGTACGTTCAAGAAAAATCTGTTCAAGTGCAAAAGAATTGACCTTGGAATACTGGTTGGAATTTTATGAGGGGCATTGTGATATATCGAGCTAAGTTTGATCTTGGCGCATTTGAGCACCTATAGATTTTGTGAAATATGTTGAGGAGTCCCAATAACTTATACCAACTAAATGATGATGCCTAGCTAGAAGAATGATATCTCTCTTTCGGAGAGTTAAGATGCTCAATAATAGCTCATTTGGAACTCATTTCAAATAAAGTTAGTTCGTTTTAGGTTTTTGGGATGATAATGCTTTAGGGAGAGCACCATGGGGCCCTTAGGATCACATTTCATCATTTCCAAGATTATTAAATAACGAAACCAGCGTCCGTTAAGGCTTTATACAGAATGGTTTAATATAACAACTGATAATCCAATGTTATAGTCCCCGATACTAATGTACTCCGAAAATATATCCCAAAAAACAAGCTTCAATTTGGTAGCGAAGTAGTGATTTTCCTGGCTATCTATTTACATCTGGTTAAACATTTATAATCATAATTTTCTTGTTGAAGCAGGGAAGTCTTCAAATGATCAAGTGCTGAACAACGTTCCATCAAGTACGAATGGAAATTTCAAAGCATAAAGTCTTAAGTAATGTTCTTTAATGCGAACAACTCGAAGGTTATTTTTTTTAATTCGTTACATTTTCGTTTATTTCCAAATTAAATTAACACCTTTAAAACTCCCCTTGCCATAGCAGGAATCAAATTATCAAGGCCACAAGTGTACCATAAAGTATTAAAGCTCTAAAACATAAAAGCTTAAGCAATTTTCTTTAATGCAATCAGCTTGACAGTTACTTTCATTAAAGCACAAAATTAATTAAATTTCCGTTCATATCCAAATTTAGTTTGACATCTTTAAAAATTCCCTTTACGTGACTTATGTGGTTTCCATGAGCAAACTTTACAAAAATTCAATTATAACTCATTAAGAAAAAAATGTTGTTCAACATCAAAGGTTAACAAACTTTAACCCCATTAAATTTTCTTGGAAATCCTAAAAAATATTATTTAATTATACAATCATATTCATTTTTTTAAAGTGAAATGCGGGCAACCCCTACAAAAATTATGCAAATCCAACTATTTATAAAGCCGCACACAAAAAAAAATAAACCAAACTAGTTCCAACTAAATACAACCCCAACATGCTGGGATGGAGGGATTCATATTGTAAATGACTTGACAAAAGACAAGCTGCCAGAGACAGTGGAAAAAAAGAATGAAAATTGTATAAAATATTCAAGCCCTCTTTATCAAAGGCGACGACGCACATGACATGAAACGACACGAGACCTGGATGGATTTTTTTTAGCGCGTGTCCTAACCAAAACAAATACGAACCTGGTAGGAAACCCAACCAAGAGGTGGCAAGCATCAGAGAGCATTCAGGTAGAAACCAAAAAATATGAAAAGGGAATAGAATCAGTTTAAAAGGTGTGAGGGTTGCGGGAAGGGAGGCTGCACAGCTGGTTAGGTAAAGCCGCTTGAAATTCATGAAGTGAAGAGCTGTGCATGTCCTGAGAGAGAGGGTGCTCTGGCGGCGCTCTAATGTTTCCGGCCTAGAGTCCTGTGACAACAGCAAAATAAAGTGCTTCATCAAATATGAAATAGACGACGCCAAACAATGCGACCAATTTGAAATTGGTCTTGTTTAGATTGGGATTTGTGTTTTTGGGGGAAAATTGTCAACGTCAAACGTTTTGTGACAATGAGAAATTGAGCAGACAATGATTAATTGAGTTGTCTTTATGATGTATGTTGCGCCTACTACAACAAACCATTTTAAAATGTTATCCAGACTCATAATTTTTAGACAACAATAACTCCAAGCTCCATCCATACACAAATTCCTATGAAAAGTCATCAACAGAAAAAACTCATTAAATGCAGCATTTTTTTATTTGCAGCCCATATATCATCGAGTGCTTGTCAACACTGCGGGCTTTAAAAAAAAATAAAAATAATAATAATATATCGTAAAACAAATATGAGCGGCAAAGTTAAAAAATGCTTTAAAAATGCAAATATTACCGGGTACCATTGGTTGGTTGGTTGGATGCTGCGGCTCTTGCCGCCGGTTATTGTCTTGGACCGACCCATAAATAAAGTCATTACGCACTTCTTTTTTTTTCTCTCTGAGCCAAAAGGCGGCAACAAGGTGCAAATATTTGCATATCATGTGGTCAACGTTGTGAGTTTCCTGAGCTTCCTTTGCAGTCAAAAGGCGCAAAAAAAAATAAAACCCATATAAAAGGGTAAACACAGTAGTCCGCAAAAGAGCTCGCAACATGCCGCACGCGCAGGTAACGCCAGGTAATATGATATCTGGTAACTTCCCCTACTCTACACACAACTACTACGTCATCGCGCCGCTTCTTTCGCTCTCCCTCTCTCTGTTGGTCACTGTTTTGAAGGTAGCTACAAATTATGTGTTAACATGATCAACAGCAGCAAAGCAGTGACCATTTGGTGACACGCCTCTTGCCACAACTCTGGTTGGTCTTCTTTTTTTTGAGGATGCTGTTCTTACAGATAATGATAACCAGGTAACAGGTAAATGGTGAAACAACAAAAACGGTTGCACCAAAAACTTAAACAAGGTGCTACAATTTTAACGATTGGTTGTGGGAATTATACGATTGATGTTATCAATATGGCTTATATAGAGTAAAATGATACTTTCAGAGAGCATATTTAAATGATCGTATACTTAAACAGATAGCCTCAAATATTATTTAAGTATAGGTCAACAGTGGTTAAAGTGCTACTTTGATAGATAATATGGAGGCACTATATTCATTCATGCTTTGTGTGAGAAAATTTCAAAAATCGATAGCCTCAAAGAGACCCTATTACTATGATAGAGGGAAATTTTGTGAAAAAAACAGCTTATGGAGTTAAAAAATACTCTAGATAAAATTATAGTTAGGTGAGGTAAGGTAAGAGTGGCAGCTACCTAAAACCATCCATCCCACTTAGGCCTGAAAAGCTCTTAGGCTAACACATAAAACCACTTTTTTTGGTAAAATTCGATTTTATTTCGTTTTAACAGCCATCGAGGGCGATACACCGATTATAGCGATCTTCCAACTTTTCGATACCATTTTTATAACATTTTCTCATTGCTCAGCTCTTCATTGGAGAAAAATCTTTCCCGCGAGCATTCTCTTGAGGTCGGAGAACAGGAATAAATCGCTGGCGCAAGATCAGGAGAATACGGTGGATGTGGAAGCAATTCGAAGCCATCTCTATAACTTTTTACCCTTCTCCTTGAAAAACTTAGAAGGAGTCCCGGCCTGTTGCTAGGAAGTAATAAGCAATTTTTCTCGGGCCAATAATTACTATAGCTTCCAGATCTGCTAGATTGTGAAGCAAAAAGCGAAAAGCATCACAAGAATATATAGAGTTTATTTGAAATAAAATCGTACTTAAAGTGTAAATATTGAAATATTCGTAAACTTAAAGAGGCACTCCGATATAATGATATATGGAAGATCACCAATATTTAACATTCCATTGATAGCTAATAATACTTTAAATAAGATCATTTAAATGATCGTAAAATTTAAAAGATGCTCCGATATAATAATTTATGGAAGATCAAATATATTTTGACTTAAACTCCGACTTGTTTATTTATTTTTTATGTTGTTAAATACTCCAAATAAAAACTTAATGATGCGTTCGATCGTCAAAAATTTTACGACACTTGAGATGAATTAGAAATCTATTTCAAACTTATGTGAGCCCAACAACAGAGACTGCCGACTTCAAGGCAATAAGTAGCTGAAGAATTAGCAGAAAAAGCTTTTAGAGGCTTACTAATCTTTAAAAAATTTAATGGAACATTTTTTTAAGAGTTTTTAATAAGGTAAAACCCAAACCCTTCTAGAGATTTTTGGTAAATCACTGAGTGTATACATTTTAGAAATTAATTGAAAATTTAAAAAAAGTTTTTAAGGCAGAGCAACGAGTCCTGCAAGGTATGTGATAGGGTTACCAACTTTCGGGCAGGTACCGTACCAAATTTATGTAACCCGTTCAAGAGGTGTCGTGAAAATACCATGCGTGGTCACTCCATCGAGGGGTCTAGGTCTTTTCTATCGATAAAACAGGGATCAACTTGGAAGCTGTAAATTTTTTTTTAAATTTTCAAACAGAATTTTTTTTGACTGTTAAAAAATAATTACTTTGTGAAACATAAATGTAAGATGATGTAATTTTTTTGACTGCCCTATGCTCCCATTAGAAGACGATTAGCTTGTTTCAAAGAAATTAAATTAAAAAAACATTATTAAGAATGCAAAATTCATATTTTGTTAGTGATATAAATAAAATATAATAGGTTTTCTAAAAGAGGACTAAATGAAAAAATTCTCTAAATATGGTATCAAAGTCATAAGAATAACTATATTAAATTTTTTCCAACTTTTTGTTCCATTATTTAATTTACAAAACGTGCAGCATGCCACTTTTGTATAAAAACTTCTTTTCATATTTCCCTCATATTCCTAATCAATTAAATTCCATCTTTGTTTATTTCTCATTTGCGAAAATGATTTTCTATTTTTGTTATTTTTAAGTGTTTACATAGGATTTAATGAATGTTTACACTGCAGCTGTTGTTCTTCATAGCCTGCAATCATCATCATCTTTTGCTTTAAGAGTCTTCCCTAATAACATTTAACACAATTACAATAAAAACTATGCCAAATTGCTCTATTCCCAATAAACTTATTGCCCTAGTGTTGTTCGTTTAGCATTTGGCCCATGAAGATGATGAGCTCATCAACTGGCGCCCCAAAGGAATCTCTACCAAGTGCCAACAATTGCATTAAACTTGCCACTTTGGAATTCACCTCGAGAAGATGAAACTACTATCTAGAGTTGCCTTGCCTTGCTGCAAAATATTAATGCTTTTAAGCAATTAAATGGCAAGATACAAGCAAACAGAGAGGAGGAGCCCTGGCACTGACTCTGGCCCAGGCGGAGAGTGGCGTCTACTCTGCTCCCCGCCCCTGGTTGAGCGCGTGCAGCAGCTTTTGAAGACTCATTCTTGGAAAACGCTTTGTAGTTGGGCTCTTTGCAAAATTAACTTTTATTTGCTGCTTTTTTGTTGTTGTATCTTTTTGAGGGTAACATCAATGCCAAGGTGTTGACTAGAGGTAACACCTTAATTAAATTTGCAGACTCAGACGCAGACGGCCCGCCGGGAGCAGTGAGGAGACAGAGGAGTGACTATAAACCAAGAAGAAGAGGCGAATATTTTGCGTGCATAAAACAAATTCCTAAATGCCTTTTGGGCCTACTCTTCATTGAGTTGGTCGAAAGTGTCTTGAATGGTCATTAATGGCATTGTTTTGGAGGCTTTTAGGCTTATGTAAGCACTTCTTGCTAACTTGGCTTATAGTTGCTGGCAAATTCTACTTGATTACTTTTATTTTAGTTGCTGGATTTTACTTTCAACAGACGATTAAGTAATTTCATGCGATTTGTTTGTCGGCTACATTTTTTCCTTTGCGTTTTGCATGCAATCCGCTCCAAAGAGCCAATAAAGAAATGTTTTGTGGCATAAATTTGAAAGGTTTCAGGTGGGCTATATAGTATATAGTATGTATATATGGTATATATACACGAAGAGTGTTTGTATTTGTGTTTGTGTAAGCGTTAAATAAAAGCACCCAATGGAATTTGCTGGATGTAGATTTAGGGTTTGTTGATAAAAAAAAGAAACGGATATGGATTAGACGGTAAAGTCCACTGTACGTGTTGTTTATCAGCATATTATGAGGCATGATATCATCTTTCGAAGAAAAGCAGCTATTTGTGATTTATATGTGCATTTTATGCAGAACATAAAGTACAATATAAGGCTAGCAAAAACATTACCTAATACTTATTCGAGGGTTACAAGTAACTATTTATTTTAAGAAGAACTTTAAGAAAGTAATACCTTAATACGAGGGGTATTCAAAAAGGAAGTTTCCCTGGTCTGGCGTTTATAAATATATGATTTAATATTACCAAGTGTTACAAACAACTAATTCCATAAGGGAGAACGTTATAGTGAAGATTTGAGCTAAGAAGAATTGGTTTAAATACTAAACTCGACTGCAATATATCCCTTATCTTCACAGATCAAGTCTCTTCATGGTCAGCGTCTTGCCCATAAGCTAATAAAATCAGAGTTATAAGAAGATTTGTAATATTACTTTCATATTTTTGGGTGTTTTTTTGGTTTATATTACAAACATTTCAATTTTCATATCATCAATTTAAAAAATACTACAAAAATTAAAAACATTTTACGAAGACGTTATGGCTTTCTAAGAGCACTTTGCTAGAATAAGCACAGAAGTTCAGAAATAAATAATTAAAAAAAAAAAAAATGTTTCCACGATTTTGCTATTTTAAACAAATTTTTAGAATATTTGATGTTTACTTTTCATTCTTTTATTAAAAAATGCTTGGTTTTATATCTTTTATTCATCGTGCTTTTGAAATCTTAATACTTTCAAGTTAATTACATCTTTAAATTATTTTTAAGTCTTCATTCTACTCATAATGTCTCCAATTCTTTCCGTTTGCTGTTTGTTGAAAAGGCGGTTTTAAGATATTTGGAGTATATTTCCGATTCTCTCAGCTTTCATTAAACAAATGTGAACATAGAATTATTTTTAAAATTCTATGGACTTCTGAAGCTTATTTATTAGTTAAATTGATAGTCGGTGTCGAATTCTTACTTTTTAATGGAAATTGTGTTAAGATTTCCTAAGACATCCTATAGAAGAATTTAATTTTTTTAAGGAAATGACTTTAATCAGTTTTTTTTAAGACTTTGTTCTTTAGTCGTGCGATAATCTTCCTTTTCACTAAGAAAATGTTCAAAAATTTATTTTTCCTATCCGAATCAGTCTTTGATTCAACTGCCAAATTTTGTCATTCTACATTTTCTTGAATATGTCAATTCTTCTAAAGAAGTTATGGAATTAATACTTTAAATATTAGAAAATCAATCCTAAAAATACTGATAATTCTCTGATTGAACTAGAGATGATGAAGTTATATGCAAAGATTAACAAGACGAGCAATCGGTTGATGAGCTTTATGGACACAGCAAGCAGATGATCGATTTGTGAACTTGCAAAGAGAAGATAAGTACAAAAATTATATCAACGAAATTTTTAATCCTAAACTATTACAATTCAACCGTTTGGGGAAGAATGTAGTAAAATTCAATTAACTAAAACATGATTTACAGCTGATCAACTATTCCATATAAGATTGACTCAATTCCCAACCATAACTCCTTAGCATTCAGTTCAAGCTGTCAAATTCCGACTGGGAAGCTTCGAGAATGATTATAGTTTAGTTAACAAGAAATATTCGGTTGAGCTGTCATGTCTAATCAAGCTTGAAATGTGCCAAAAAGAAAAAAAGATTTCGAAAAACAAAGAAACCCCTAACACATGGCATAAAGCTGCCATTATGCCTCCCTGCCGCCCCTTTTATCCAATTTAGTACCTTCATTATAAGCCAAGTCAACAGCCGCGTGCAACAAATGTTGCATTTATTGGCAATATGCCCAAAAACTAGCAACAAAAACAATAACAACAACCAAGAGGGTAGTAACCAGTATAAGCTTATGTATAGCGTATAGTACATATGTATATAGTATATAACTTGACTGGTTATGTGACTGTCGGCAACTGTCTGACAAAGCGGCCGCTGCCACCTTCCGTTGTTGCATGCCGCACTTCCGGCGTTGCACGGCGTTGCGGCGTCGCGTCGCTTCAGTCGGCAAAAAGTGCAATGCACTAAAATTCAATTTGAAAAAAACAAACACACACACACACATATACATGCTACATGTTGCAAGAACAAAAAGTAGCACACTGCATTCTATTGAATTGCTATTGAAAGGAAGGGTGTGAGTTGTCTGAGTTGCCGGGTTTGGGGTAGGTGTGAATGCGAGTGTGAGTGTGAGGGGTATGTGGCAAGCAGCTTTACTATGGAATCAATGCAGCAAAAAGGGGCAAAGAGGGTGAGGCAGGACAGCTGTTGTTGTTGTTGTTGTTGTTGAGTACACTGACCGTCACAAGCAAAAAGGCCATTCAACCTGCATCGCTCTGGGGGTACCAAGTGGTTAAGCCCCTCTCCCCACTGCCTATGCAGAACTAGGCCTCTGTGGTGCAACCCCGCCACGCCCTTTGGCGTCTATGGAAAGTAGCATCAAGGTTAAATATTTACATTTTTGCTTTTGTATTTTTATTTAATGGCTATTTGCATTTGTTTTTATGTATTTGCACAAATGTATTTGTAATTGCTTTACAGTGTTTATTTTAGCACAAATACATATACGCATACATTATATAAGTACAATATATACAGCTAGACACATAAAAAATGTTGATGTATTAGTATGTATTTGAAAAGTGTGCTGCATTTTAATTGACAAAAGCATTTAATCCACAAAAGCTTCACTGCGCACAAATTAAATTGATTTGGATTTGGAAATGGGGCGAAAATTAATTGAAATATATTCGATTTTGTGTGTGTATTGAGCAAAAATCGAATAAAAAGTAACGCGAATACAAAAGAGAATAAAACAAAATGTTATTGAATAGGAATTGGGTACGACATACATATGTAATAGATGATATGGTAGAGCAAAGAAGATGATGAAATACATTGTTTAAAAAAAGATGATAAAGGTAAGAGATATGTAATAGATTGTACAGCAGACAAGATGATGAAGCTACGTTATATGTAAAAGATGATAAAGGTAACAGATATGTAATAGATTGTACAGTAGAGAAGATGATGAAGCTACGTTATATGCAAAAGATGATAAGGGTAACAGATATAGAAGATGATGAAGCTACGTTATATGCAAAAGATGATAAAGGTAACAGATATAGAAGATGATGAAGCTACGTTATATGCAAAAGATGATAAAGGTAACAGATATAGAAGATGATGAAGCCACGTTATACAATATGTAAAAATGAAAAAAGTAAGATAGGTATATGTTACAGATGATATGGTACAGCATAGAAGATGACGAAGCTACGTTATATGTAAAAGATGATACAGTAGCGCACAGAGCCTGAAACCAGATACAACATATTTCAAAAATGGTACTAAAGATGTTAAAGTTATGTGCAAAAGCTAACAAGATGAGCAATCTACTGCTATTGGATGATGCAGTTTGTGTACATAGCAAGCAGATGATAGATATATTCACTTGTATAGAAGATATAAGGTGAAAACTAAATACAAGAGTTTCACAGTGAGCTAGGATTGATGAAATTCTGCTACAAAGTAAACAGAATGTTCGATTTCCCAAACTGTTTTGCCAGAGAAAGAAGATGATAGAGAACATAGCTCTAGGCACAAGAATTTTAATGATAACTAAAGATGATGATGTAAGTTGTTTTATGTAGCTATAAAACATAAGAGCTCTGACAAAATTTACGTTCATGAGTTCAAAAACGAGCGTTAAATTAAAGGCTGTGCTTGCAAAATAGGAGAATGTTATATAAGATGATAAATTTTAAAATAAGATGATAAATTTTATAAAAAGTTGATCAATTTTGTAAATAAAAAGAGAATGATTAATATATATGAAAGGTTACTAAAAGTGCAATGCTAGAAAAGACGCGACCAAAGCTAGTTTCAGAAGAACAAAGATATTTTAGAAGAGGGAATAGATGATCATTGAGGTAAAGACTCTTGGAAAAACTGGTAAATGAAACAAATTGTGCCTGAAGAAGATGAGGATGTTTCTAAAGAAGACAAATGTAATGTAAGAATGTTTCTGTAGAAAATGGGCTATCTGAATTAAGTTAAAGTCCCATACGCAAAATGTAAAATTTAGGAATGTTATGAAGTTTTTCATTATTCATTCAAGGGCCGGCCTTAAATGAGGGAAAGAAGAAAACATATTTTTAATGTAAAGTAAGAACGCGTTCAAATTTAATTTCAGGATAACAATTTTTTTTTTTATTTATTAAGAAGAAGGTTATAAAATAGATTCTGAACCTGCTACAAATTTAAGAGTAAAAAGCTAAATTACAATATATTTTAGACTACTGGAATACTCGTAACTAAAATTTTAATTGCAATAGTAAAAAAGGAGGAGATGAAGTTTTTGAAGTAGGCAATGGTGATTATGAAGAAGATGATTGTTGAAAAAACTGTTGATGGAAACAAAATGTTTATAAAGAAGATGAAAATGCTTCCAAATAAGAAAGCAAGAAGCGTATTGGAAGTAATTTTGGATTTAAATGCATAAAAGTAAAAGATTACTGAAAATCTCGTTTCAACGTAACTTTCTCCACATTTCTTCTAAGTTAACGAATATTTTACTTTGCTAAAAAATAATCGCGAGCGCAAATATTTTCAAAAGAAAATTTAGAATGATATTCCAAAGTAGGAGATCATGATCAGAAAGTAGATGCTACTTGAAAAAAAAGGTTTCTCATAATGATTAACTTTTTCAAGAAAATGGTGCTTCCAAAAAAAAAATCAAATAGTAATATGTTTCCTTAAGAAGATTATAATGCTTTTATTCAAGATGATGATGTTTCAAAAGAAGATGACGATTGAAATCATAATAAATTGGGAGAAAAAAGAAGGAATATGCTTCTTGAAACAACTGTTGAGTGAAATAAAAGAATTGTGAAGAAGATGATTAGGTCTTTGAGGCAAATGATGCTTTCAAATAAAAAATCAAAGTGCAATATATTTTTTTAAGAAAATTATAATGATTTCCATGAAGATGGTGATGTTTCCCCAGAACATGATTGTTAGCATAAAAAATTGCAAGTTTAAATATTCCAAATAGTAGATGATGATGAGAAAAAAAATGCTTCTCGCAACAACTGCTGAACAAAATTAAATGTTTCTGAAGAAGATGATTAAGTTATGAAGCAAAATGAAATGTTTCTGAAGAATGTGATTAAGTTATGATGCAGATGATGCTTTCAAAGAAAAAAAATCACAGAGTAACATGTTTTCTTAAGAAAATTATAATGTTTCCACAGAAGATGATGATGTTTCCAAAGAAGATGACGATGGAAAGCATAATATATGCGCAAAATAAGTTATTTCAAGACTGCATCAAGCCATATATGTAGCTCTGCTTTTCAGTATGTACACATTTATTATTAAAAAAGTCAGTAAACCAAGCGAAAACTGTCCAAAACTTTAACCGTTTATACTGCATCATTTCCTCAATCAATTGATTTTCCACAATTTTACCACCAATATTTTACCACTATTGCGAATATTCGTTGTGTGCCTTTGTTTCATGCCCCTTTTCCCTTTTAAGAACCCACAAATTCTATAGCTCTTCTACCTTGCACGTCGTATTAATGCGCAGTCACGCTTCCATAGAGCTGATTTGGCTCTTGTTGTTGTTTTTTTCTGAATGAATTTTACATTTTTTATATTTAGGTGCCCGGGTCCTTGTTGTTGTTGTCGTTCCATCGTTTCTATATTTTTTTATCTGCAGATTTGTCACAAGCATTGCGGTACTCAGTCGCTATTTGTCGTCATTGACGTTGTCTGCCGCAGCAGCAGTTGTTGTTGCTGCTTAACCTGCACCAACCCCTGCCCCGCGGAATGCCACCTCACCCTCACCCTCTCCCTCTCGCTGATATAAGGCCTTTGTGCAGTAAAAAAAAGGATGCAATACGCGAGAGCGCACATAAATATTGCACATGTGGCAGGCAACAACAAAGGCTACAACAACAACAGCCATTTTGCATTGTCAAGGAAGCTGTATTAGACACACACGCACAAACACACACATACACTCTCGTTGAGGCACACACAGATACACACACACATAGACGCAGAGAAAGGCTCTCTAATATGACCGCAGCAATGCCGGCATAGAAGAGGGCAATCACCCGTCGCCGTCGAGTTTGTTTCATTTTGTACTCTTTGCTGCCTCCCTTTTGTGCTCCTGTCTATCAGTCAATTGCCTTTGCCTTGCCTTTCTTTCGCTCAGCTATGATTTTTGCTTGGGGTTGCGATTTCTATTGATTTTTATTGCTATTGTTCTTGTTGTAGTTGCAGTTTTGTGTTTTTGTTTTCTTTTCCTTATTTTTATTGCTACCCTTTCTACAGCGGAGTATACTCGATTCGATGACACATTTGTATTGATTGCCAGAAGAGAGAGCGCCAGAACGCATAGAAGCATATAAAAAGTAGATTAGAGGTTATTGCAGAATTTTTATCCGATAGTTTGATTTATGGCAAACAATCTTTTAATTCTCGAGAGTCTACAATCACGCAGGGGTAGGCTAGCAATCTCGAAACCATTTTGTTTGTTTTTATTAAAAAGTGTTCTTAAAAATTATCAACTTATAAAATTTCTTTTAAAACGAAATGCTTTGTCTGCTATATTTTATTATAAACAAGTCAGATCAACAGATGTTGTCTAGTTCTAAAGTTGTTTTTATGTTGCGTCTCACTGATTTTTCGTGATTTTTATGCAATATTTTTATTAAAATAATCTCATATGAAAGCAATTTACGCAATTTTTGTGAAAAACAAAATTTTTAAAGCTGTGGCTGCAACAAGAAAAAGTGTTCATGGGCTCTAAAGATGCAGCGAAGTACAGTAAAGAATTATACAATATTTCCAGAACCTAAGAAAACAAACGATTCACCTTCGAATTTCGAATTTAACAATGTTTTTGATATTTTGCAACGACATACGCCTTCCAATTAAAAGGAGAGAACTTTTCTTGCAGACTTTAAGAACCTACCAGGAATAAATCTCTATAAAACAAGAAGCAGGCTTCCAAACATCATCTGGTAACAAACCTAACAGGAATGTAACTCTATATATTAAGAAACACTCTTCCAAACATCATCATCTCCTCCTTTAAAACATTCTAATCTATTAAAGAATCATCATATTGGATTCGAGCATTATAATCTTCTTAAAAAAAATACATTAGTCTTTAATTTTTTCTCTAGAAGCATTTTCTTCTTTAAAAACTTAATCATCTTCTTCAGAACCATTTTATTTCACATTGAGTGAGCTATTTCGAAAAGAAATTTTTTTCTCATCATCATCTACTATTTTAAATTTCTTTTTTAATAATATTTTAGCTCACGATTGTTTATGTTCTTAATCGTCATCTTATTTGGAAACATCATCATCTTGGATTCGAACTTTATAATCTTCTTAAGATAACATATTACTATTTAGTTTTTTTTTTGGAAGCATCATCTTCTTTAAAAACTTAATCATCTTCTTCAGAAACATTTTACGTAACTCAGCAGTTGTTCAGGGAAAAATCTTCTTTCTCAATCATCATCTACTATATTGAAATACTTTTTTAAATGTCTTTTTTAATAATATTTGAGATCACGATTTTTTATGTTCTTAATCGTCATCTTCTGTGGACACATCATCATCTTGGATGAAAAAATTATAATCTTCTTAAGAAAACATATTACTGTTTGATTTTTTCTTTAAAGCATGATCTGCTTCAAAGACTTCATTATCTTCTTCTTAAGAAACATTTGATTTCGCATAATAGTTGTTTCGAGAAAAGTCTTCCTTCTTATTATCATTTACTATTTTGAATATCAAAATATCATATTATAATAATAAATATCGAAATCAAATTTTATATGCTTTCAGTCATCTGTTTTGAAAACATCATCCTCTTCTGTGAATCTTTATAGTCTTCTTAAGATAATATATTTTTCTTTGGAAGCATCTACTTCTTTAAAAACTTAATCATCGACTTTAATAACTTAATCCTTAATCCTTAAGTTTCGAGAAGCATCTGCTTTCTTATCATCATCGCCTATTTTGAAAAAGTATTCTTGTGTCTTTTTTAAAAAAATATAAGCCCGTGTTCTTCGACGGAGGTGATTTTATTGAAGAAACTAAGAGAAAGAATATACCACCAATAATAAAAAGCCTTCTAATTTTAGTCTTGAAAAATCTTTAACTAACGTAATTCTAATTCGATGGAGATGTCTATATCCTACATCTTTATCTATATAGCTATATCTGTTAATATGAAGAAAATAATTTCTAACGTTCTTGCATAATCTATTGGTACGTTTGACGTCAAAACTACTTGGAATATATCTCTTTACATAAAGAAGATGATATATAATGTTCTTAAAAAAAACGTCTTTGAAAGAGATGAATAGTTTGGAAGATTCTACAAACTACTCTGGACTATCTTCATACAATTAAATCTTTATATATAATAAAGACGGCTTAAGACGCTCTTGAAAAAACTTCTGGCTTTCTAAGGTACTTCTTATTCGATGAAGCTGACTTGTTTGGCAGACTGTACTAGAAATTTACCTATAGTAATAAAAAAGACTTTTCACGCAAGACTTCAATTGCCAAAGAGTTGGTTTTATTAAATTCAAAAACATACTTTAAATAGAAAGCAATTTTTCAAGCTAGTCATAACTTTAAGTAACAGATTCAGTTTTTCTAAACAAAACACAAAATCTTTGTAGATTTATGTACAAAGAATGACCAATGACAAAATTGTTGGGTATAAAATATTGAAATTTCTTTAACACGGAAAAATATTTAGGTTCAGTTAGTTTTGATTCTAAATTACAATATTTTAAATTAAGATGAAAATCTCTTCAGCTTAAGAGACTTCGGTTAAACTCAATAAAAAACTGTTTAAAGATTTCGTTAACTATGAACAAATTTCGTATTCAGAATTGTTAAAATAGTTATTTGAAAATTACAAACTTTTTAAGAAGAACTGCAAAACAAAAAAAAGTTTTTTGCAGAAAGATTGTCGTATACTTGCATTTTTTCGAGATTAAAAATAAAACTATATTGAAAACTGTTCTACAACTTTCGCAAGTAGTGAACATAACTTTTTATATCGAAATCTACAAATGTTTAAAACACTAGTAAAAAAGTTTGAGCCTATAAAATACCAAAAAGTATCTGCACTTCGTTGCCACTAACTAAGTTATTTTCCAGCACTGGCAGCTGCTTTTATTTGGTGCAGTGTTAATAGAAAAAAAAAAGAAAC
The DNA here is from genome assembly GCA_037043745.1 of Chymomyza amoena. Classification (NCBI taxonomy): domain Eukaryota; kingdom Metazoa; phylum Arthropoda; class Insecta; order Diptera; family Drosophilidae; genus Chymomyza; species Chymomyza amoena. The sequence goes on from JBAMAX010003431.1 coordinate 154,929, forward strand.
TCCTTTTTGCACTTGTTTGTCGCCATTGTCGGCGCTTTGTAGTCTCTTCTTTTTGTTATTGTTGGGGTTGTCGCCTATTTGGAGGCTCTTTGTCTTGGACTACTGTCAATTGAATTTTTCAGCAACATTTTTTCCCAACACTTCTTTTTTCGTGTGAGAGAGCATTTTTGCAGCAATTCCCAAATGGCTTGCCCGAAAACTTGCCAGAACAAAGTTTGCTTACTTAGCGACGACGTTGATGCTGATGCGGATGATGATGATGCTGCGGAGCCGGAGATGTAGCCGGAGTTGAAGTCGGAGACGGAGACGTAGTCAGAGAGACCCGCATTTGAAAGTTGTGACAGAACTGCAGTGCAGCTGGCAATTTGTTACAAGTGCCACTTGCAAAAAAATAATCATAAAAAAAATACTTGATGCACATTTTTCCCATTTGACGCAATATGCAGATTAGCTGCTAATGCAGGGCCTCCAGTCAGTCCGTCCGTCCGTCACTCAGTCAGTCAGTCAGTTAGTCCAGATTGTAAGCTTGCTACTCCCACTTAAGATTGATTATCGTGAGTGCCACGCGGCGCAGTTTGAGAGCTTTGAGCGATCTGGCAACCCTCATCTCGAGCTACGTCAGTTACATGGTATAATAATAAGGTAGCATAGATTCTCTTAGGCAGAGAGCCAGGGGCCTTATTTTTCAGTGTTGATGCGACTGTCTATGAGGTAGGTTGTGTCGGCTGTCGCTGCGCGTGATTTTTTTTGTTTTATGTGTGTATGCATACGCAAGAGTTGATGTTGTATGTATAGTGGCTATACAACAGCAGCGAATATTGCATGTTTTTATTTGAAGCAGTAGCGCGCATACAAATGTATTAAATATGGTTTGCTATGCATGGTGTGAAAATACGGCATAGCAACTTTTATAGATTAAGTTTATGTATTTAATTTAATTTAACTTTATTTATATTACATTATCTAAATTTTTAATTATATCTTTAATACAAAAACAACAATAGTTTTCATAAATTCACTTCGTCTTTCATTTAGTTTCAGCCTATGCATTTGTTTTGTTCAAATTCAAGCATGCATACATATACATATAAACGAGTGCCAGTGTGTATGCGTCAGCTTGTGTGCTGCTTCTCTCTCGCATGTTTTTGCTCTCACAAAATTTATGGCACCGAGAGAGAAATCTATGCTACCTTATTATTATACCATGCGTCAGTTACAGCTTCTACTCATTTCAAAGACAAACGGAAGCATTATGCACAATACATGAATAAATTTATGTAAACGGAGTAAATAATAATTTTTTATGGAATTGGAACTTTTTTTTTTGTATTTTTTTACATTTTAAAATCGGATTCGAGGCAGGGCGGGAAGTTAGGGCGGGCTGCATTGCATTTAATTGCTGTGGCAGCTAATAAATTTTAATTGTCGTCAATTAGTGACGGAATGTGGCAGCCCATAAAAGCTTGCAGAAAATACAAAAAAAAAATGGTAATACAAGAGAAAAAAATCGAATGTGCCACATTGTGCGGGTGACGTAGCTCTTTTTGGGGTTGGGGAACTTTGGGGAACTGCTTTGAAGGTCTTCGGCTGCGTTTATGTTGCTCGGAAATGTTAAAGGTTAGTTTGATATTAAAAATGCATATGCCAAATTAGAGTAGTTCTTATTTGATACTTTTTATACCATTGGGATATGAACTAATCAAAAATTTATATAAGAATTGTTTATGAGCTCTGCTTAAGATGACATTTAAGGTTTGTTTATTTTTTTAATGTTATATTTTTGGCAATGACATTTTTAAGCCAGATCCCAAGAAAGGTGGTGGGAGCTTTAAAGGTGACAAGGCTACATTTATGAATATTGAGCTGCTGTGTTCGTATCCGAGGTTCAAAACAAATGAGCACCAAGGACCTGCTCTCCATTTCTATTTTCGTATAGAAGAAGGGACTCAAGGAGTCTGTGTTTAAAAGAGTAGAGTTAAAAAAGAATAATATAGGACTTATTCAAGACTGTACTGAAAAGAAGAATGAACAATTTCGAACTCATTTTTAGATGGAGCCTTTTGCCCTTATAAAAAGAATTTGGTGTCGAAGCTACTTTAAGAGCTATTTTTCTATTATAAAAAGCAAAGTTTTCATTTTAAGAGCGTTTTTTAGAAACAAATTCTTATGTTTTGGAATAATATTTAGTATTATATATCATTAAAAAGTTCAGCCATCAGGATAAGTGACGTGGATTATACTATTAGCAATAAAATTTACTATAAAAAAAATATATCTCATCACTATCGGCCAATTAATTAAAAAGATATGATCCAATAACTTTTATAGAAATCGTGAACCTATTCAGTTGAGCGGCAGTGTATATATACATATGTATCTGTTATTCTAAAATTAAGATAAATAAATTATGAAAAACTCTCATAAATTCTGGAGTAAAGCTAATTTATTTTAAGCAAATTCGAAACTAAACTAGGTTTATTTTCTTAAGTGTAAAATTTGTTTGTTCTCAAAAAAATACGGCTTAAACAAACAATATTTTTGAGAATCTGACATTAATTTTAAATTTTAATGTAAATCAGGCTCAAGTGGAAAGCCATAGAAACCGTCTTAAGTAAATTAAATACCAAAACTATTAAAACATAATTTTCGAATTTCTCAGGATCATCAAAAACTAAAACAGTTGGCTTATGGAGACTTTACCGTGGCCCTATGTTCCCTCTTAGAACTCTAGGATATACATATGTTATATGGAGATATTCCCAAAAGTTTTTGGACTTAGGTGCTTTTAAAGCTTTTTAACACTGATCCCTAGATAAGAGAGCTTTAATTGAACGAAAACAGAAATCGATTTTAAGACATACGAGGGTGGATTGATAAGTTTCCGGCCTGACCAAGAGATGGCGCCACTAGGCCTACCTTGAGGTGGCGTTCTATAGTACCATCCTTAGATAGCTTGTAGCTATAGTTTCAGCCCGATCGCCATGTTAGTTTAGATTTGAGAGCACACTGAACAAGACGTCTCTGTGTTTTTCTTGAAATGGAAAAAAAAGATTCGAAGAAACATTTCTACCGCCAATTTGACGTTGTATAAGCGTTAATCCAAGCGAATTTTTGCGTCGATTCATAACCGTTGACGAAACTTAGCCCCGAGTGACTATTATCTGTTTCCTAACCTCAAAAAATGGCTTGGCGGTAAGAGATTTGCGGACAATGAAGAAGTAATCGAAGCTGTAAATGGGTATTTTGAGGAGCTTGACGAATCAGTCTATAGAGATTGCATTTCTAGACTAGAACACCGCTATGGAGAGAAATATATTAGCCTTGGAGAGATTATGTTGAGACTAAAAAATATCTTAAAAGACAGTTGTTTTTCTTGGTCAGGCCGGAAATTTATCAATCCACCCTCGTAGTACTACTTTTCGAGGCGTTTTTTCTGATGGTGTTAAAGCCATTTTAAGCTTTTTGACTCTCTTTTAAGATTAGAAAATATCCTAAAAGATAATTATTTACTTATATATAGAAGCTTAAAAATCTGCTGAAGTAATTTTTGTCTAAGCCAACCAGACCATGTCGAAAAAAGCTATCCCTTATGGTTTTAGCGAGTAAGAGATCATAATAATTAATTTTGTACTGACGATTAAGGCCCCAATATCTATATATATATCTCTTTTTCTTGAGTAAGCTTTAAGTAATGGTGTTGCTTTGTTATTAGTCCCCAAACCAACCAGATTTAAACAAACTATTCCAAAGAGGCTTGGACCTCTCTTGCGGCAGCTCACCCTATGAAACCACATACAATAAATTGATACAGATGGATCAGTCACTGAGGAAGTTGGTAGTAGGACCCAGGACCGAATATTATGAACCGCTTCGCAGACATACCAGCATTCTCCAAGCTGAAGTCTCCGCTATGGGAGATGTGTAGAACTTAATCTGCAAACGAACTACTATGAAAAGGATATTTCCATCCTGCCTTATAGTCAAGCAGCCATAAAGGCACTCAGCAAAGTCAAGATCACATCAAGGCTGGACAAATTAAGATTCAGGAATAAACTCATGATTAGATGAGTTCCAGGACAAAACAATATTCATGGAAACAACCTGGCAGATAAACTTGCAAAGACCGGTGCAGCAACACTGCTAATCGGACCTAAGCACGCTGTAAGGAAAAAAATTTGTTTGTTTAAAAATACTTTTAATAGAGAATTTCTTCGGAAATCATTGTATAAAATTTGGCATTTTGTAACGTACTCTTTATAAGGAGCTTCAAAAAAGCCAGAGGGGGTATAACCTTGTCAGAAACTCGATCATTAAGAAAGAAGTCTATAATTGACTCTTAACAAAGTTAAGTAAAGTAAAGAGTATAGTGAAAGACTCAGTCTAATTCAATTTAATTCACTTCCTGGCGCTACCCAAAAGGCGCCTGCCTTTAAAGTCTGTCTAATAAATGTCAATGTTAATTTCATCTACAATTTCGCCAACTTTAAAGACAAACGCCCATGTGTCTCTAAGGCGGCCACTTAAAAAGAAAGTCTGTAAATGCCGCGAACAATTTGATTTAATGGCTCAACTCGGACCAGAACTCGGAAGCGTTATATACTAAGTACAAAAAAAAAAAATAAAAGTACACCGATCCCAACCACACATGCTGCTCATATGTGCCGTGGTGCTTACATTAAGCAGAATTTCATTCATAAAGACTTTTATTTCATATGGTCGAGCAAAAACAACAAAAACGGAGCGGAGGCAGGTCAAAAGATGCACAGACGACAGGCCGTAGAGATTTATTGGCGTTAAATATGGCAAAAACGCCCATGGAATTTCCCGAATTTCAGCCAAGAATGCCCGAAAACACAAAAGCAGCAGACCTATAAATCGTAAGAGTCCGAATGCATACCATATAAATATTTTTGCAGCCATGACGTGCATAATTTTATATGCTATCTGTAGAAACAAATAATAAACCATAAACGTTGCTTAAAAATTCGACTTGCAGCTTAAATATAAAAATAAAAAAAAATACGAATTTCAATTACAATATGCACAACGGCACAACGAATTCTACAAACGTGCTTGCCATGGTCGGAGATAAAACTTGGGGCCCCAAGTTGGGTTAAGGTTCAAACAAATTGCTTTTAGTTTTTTTTTTTTTTGCCGGCTGATGAGTCTGACTTGTCGCTTGAGTGGAAAATTGCATGTGAAATAGTCGAGGCGGTAATTTAAAGATGCAATCGAGAGAGAGCGAAAAGACGAAAGACTGTGGAGTGGAAATAAAAATATATACGATGAAAAAAACAAGAAAACAAAAATTTAATAAAGACGAAATTATGCGGCATAAAGCACTTTAGAAGGCCAAAGTCAGGAAATAAAAGCGCGCCAAAAAACGGGGGGATAAAAAAATAAATTAGCCTACGTCAAAAAATGGACATGATCGAATTTATTGATGCCCTTACTCAAATTTTTTGAAGTTGCGGAACCGACGAAAATACGATTTACTTAGACAAGAGTTTTTATCATTGCGAAAATTCTATTTTCGGATTGATTTTCAACAATCTCGAAAAAAATATTTCTAGCTCATCTTGACAACAATTTTAAGAATAAAATTTATTGCATTTTTGTTAAAGATACATTTCGTTGAAATCAGACCCCTGAATTAAAATTTTTTTGCTAGTTTTTTACTTCCTTCATCCTATCATAAAATTGTTACAAAATCATGTTCTAGTTTTACTTCCATCTTTCTATCCAGAAAATCATCTTCATAGCAAGAATTTTTATCTTTACGAAAAACATATCTACAAACTTTCAACAATCTCAAAATAAGATATTTGTTGCTCATCTCAAAAACCAATTGTTTTCGATTTTAGAATTTCAAGAATGATTTTGCGAAAAAAAAAAAATATTTAACGTTTTTGTTAAAGTGGAAAGCAGACCCCAAAATCCAAATTTATTTTCTATGTATACTTCCATTTTCCTATCAAGAAGATCATCTTCATATCATGAAATTGTATCATAACGAAAAGTATATTTTCGGATTTTAAATAATCTCGAAATAAGATGTTTGTTGCTCATCTCAAAAGTCAAAATATCTTAAATTCTTGTGAAAGATAATTTGCGTTGAAATATAAACCCTGGAAATTTAAAATCCTTTTCTATTTTTACTTCCATATTCCCACCATGAGATCTTCATAACTGTAATTTGTATCTTTATTTGTTGCTTATCTCAGAAACCAATTATTTCCGATTTCAGAATGTGAAGCATAATTTTAACAAAAAAAAATATTTTGTGGACCCTCTTCATAGCAAGAATTTTTATGTTTACCAAATTCGATATCTTTTGATTTTCAACAATCTCGAAAAAAGATTCAAAATGATTTTGAAAAAAAAAAATCTTTAATTTTCGTTAGAGATAGATTTCGGTTCAATCCTAAATTCTTTTCTAGTTTAAATTCCATCATTCTATCAAAAAATTGCTAAAAAATAAATTTGAAGAGTACTATAAAATTGGGAAGGGTTGCATGATAAAATGAGATATATGGAAGGGCATCATAAATAGGACTTCAATTGCTTCAAATTCCTTGAAGTGCTCTAATAAGGCCCTCCTTATACGGATATAATATAAATAGATATATAATATAATAATATAATATAAGCCATATTTTTTTTGATATCTTTAACAGACATTCATATTTGGATAGGGTTGGCTTGGAATATGAAAATAAATCTAGTAAAAAAAATAGAAATTTTGGCAATACTAATACTATCGTCCTTCTCTCCTAGTCGATCATAAGGCCATTTATCTCTTAAATTCCTCTCTTTTTAAAACAATTTTATTTTCTTAGTTCTTATAGATCTCAAGAATTCAGCACTCATATGTACATTAAAATTCCTTTAGACTCGTCTATGCTCGCTAAATGAGAGAATAAAAATCTACTTTAAGAAATTGAAAATTTTTCCCTACACAATCGTAGCAGGTATCAAAAAAGCCGCATATTTATTTCCATTTCAAGCACCTCAAAAACTAAGTCACTGATTTTTGCATATTTGAAAAATTTACCGCAAAAAGAGTCATCTCGAAACCAATCAAGTGGGAAATGTGTTACCAAGGTAAACTCAATATTTCACGTGTTTTGTCCGAATTCGTTCAATGAATTTTGTTGCAACGGCAAAATGTAACCGCAATAAGTCAAATACGAGGCCAGCGTGCTTCATTAAATTGACCAGGGACGGAATAACGAAGCGGGCCTTAACCACAAACAGACTGCAACACTTTAAAAGCCCTAAGAGCAAACGGCCAACAAGAACAACAGGTAATTCCACAACAACAACAAAAACGACAACAACAACAACTGGTAACGTGTTGAGCTCCCAATGCCCCAAAGTGGAAACAATGCAACAACATAGCAACGAACCAACACGCAGATAAGTCAATTATATTGACTTGGCCGATAACTACAAAAAAAAGCTAAAACAAGTCAGAAGAAAAAGCGTCTTATACGCCGTGAGCTGCTCTGAAGGTGGCAAGCAGTTCTCTCTTCTTTTTTTTTGTTATTTTGTTGCACAAAGTTCCCACAGTTGCTGGACAATACCGCGTGCTGTGGCGGGACAAGGCGATAACATCGCCTGGACTGTCAATGATGGTACCGAAAGCAAAACAAGCTGGACTAGGCACAGTGGGGCAAATAAGCGTTATGATGTGTGAAGTCCAGAGTAGCTTAATGATAAATTTAGAGTTTGTTATTTTGACTCTATGGGCAATCTGTTACATTATAAAAGAAAAGTAATAACTAATTTTGGAATATTTTTTCAAAGTAATTTTCGGAGTATCTCAAAAATCCCTCAAGACTTTGTTTAGCGCCAGGGTAGTAATTGGGCAAAAAGTAATACTGTGCAATAACGCGACAGTGAGTTTTGTATCCAAAAAGATTTTTTAGAAAAGTATTGGTTCTTGGTTCTCGAAATAACGAACAATTTCTGACAAAAAATACTGAGAATGGACTTTTTAGCCATTTTGTAAGCTTTCCTTAAGATAAAGGATTATTATTTGGCAAGAGATTACAAATACTACTTTTTCAATATTTTCTTCCTAAAATATTCAGCAATTTCTTTTAATTATTATATTTGAAGCAAATTAATTAGTTAAGAAATATCTATCATATCACATCTGTCTCAAAAATCAATATTTTTTAATAATTTATAATAGACATAACATAAAAACCTTGAATTTCATCAGAAAACGTTTTCGATTCGATTTTTTTTTTTTTGAAGAAGAACTAATCTGCAACTGATTCAGATAACGCAAGCTATATTTAAAACGGAGCACATTTAAAGATTTCCAAAAGCAATTTTCGAATTTTGTGTTCAAGAATAAATCGAAGTGGAACACATATTAAAATAGAAAAAATATTTATTTTCTTCAATATTTTCTTCAATAATATACTTAAGCCACTTTTTCAGATTACTTATGTATAAAAAAATCTGTCATATCTATATCAAAAATACATTTTTTTAAATTATTTTTTAGGCATAAGATAAAATTAATTTGATCAGAAATCGTGTTCGATCCGATTTGTTTTTTTAAGAACTATCCTTTTACCGAATTGGATAACGCAAGCTGTATTTCAAATTGAATCGATTTAAAAATTTCCGAACCTGATTTCCGAAATCGATTTCCGAAGCATAGAAATTATTCAATATTTTCTTCAAAAAATACTAAGCCATTTTGTAATAAATTATTTACGATCAATCCTATTCATATCAAAACCCATTATTCTTTTTTATTTATCAGGCATTAGATCAAAAATGTTAGAAAACATGTTTAATTCGAGTTTCTTGCAAAAGTAGTATGTACTGTATTTGAAACAGATCTGATTTAAAGATTTCGGTAACCAATTTGGGAATTTTTGTGATAACGAATAAGTCGAAATGGAACAAATATCAAGATAGAAAAACTACAATATACTAGTTATACAAATGATAAAGTTCTTAAAACTAATTCGTATAAAATTAAGAACATTCAGTATTAATATAAAGAATATGATAAATAAGAATACATATTATTTTTTAAATAAGAAACTTAAATATTCATCATTTTCAATTCAGTATATTGCACACATAGGACAGCTTATTTGATACTCAAATATCGTTTGGAAAAACGTTTGCAGCAACAGCTTTGATTAATACATATCGGATTTTCTAAAACTTAAGCCGTAAAATTTTTCTATGTCTATTGAAATAATATTATTATTATTAATTACAATTTTAAAAAAATGCCAAAAAAAAACCCCATATGAACTGATAACTAATTACACTAGCTTACATGAAAAATGAAACTTCGTAAAAAAGTGTTTTTGGGGGGAATTTCGGTTCGACAAACACGAAAATAACAATCACCGTTTTGGAGATTTTTTCGGAAAACCTGTTTTGGGGCACTTGTTTCGTGAAAAAAGGTATTAATATGCTCCATACAGTAATATATAATATGGGCAGATCAAGCGAAAGGAAAGTAGTTACAAACAACTAAAATAAAAAAATGCGTAATGTTCGACCATTTTTAAAAATTATAAATTTTCAGATCTTTTTTTGCCAACGAAATAAAATTATTTTAAATCAATTTGAGTCTGAAAAAGAATTCTTTTACTAACGTTTCTAGTCTTAGATCTTCGAAATCGGATAAGATAAGTAAATTACTAACGGAAAAAAACTTTTTTAAATCATGGTTAAAGATATATCTTTTGCGAACATTTTTAGTCTTGGATCTTCGATTTCGGATAAGATAATAGATCAAGTTTCACTCTTTGACCGCTAATTTGTAAATTAGTGTTATTTGAAGAAGGCCAAAAAGTAATATAAACTAATATTTGTTTTTTTTTTGGAATATAGTCAATCATCCTAAAGTTGTGATATAAGACATCACTACATAAAAGAAAAAAATTTTGTATATCCAGTTTAATTTCAAATATAATTTTGGTAATAATTTGATTTTTTACAATTTCTGTTCACCAAAATAGAAAAATTCATATTTTTGCGCGTATAAAGCGAACATTTATCTATAAAAACTTTTCTCAGCCCAAATAATGATAAATGCATCAATACTGCATTAAAACTTGTAATCCAAATAGCAAAAAGCCATTTACCACATAAAACTCCAACCCGCACCACTGTGCATAACTCTCAACCGATAGCCCCACACTTTTCAGATATTGTCTGGTCTGCTGAAGCTTTATTATTATTTTTTCAGCCTGACACGTAGATTTATATTTATTTATTGTTTCGTAGCGCATCTTCAAGAGGCTTTTGTAGCTTATTTTACTTAAAGTCGAAGAAGAGACGTCGAGAGGAGCAGAAGAGAGAAGAGGCCTTGTTTTGAAGTGAGTGTAGACATAATTTGCTGATTACATTATTGCTGGCAAATTGCTTAGATTGTTGTTATTAACTGCAGACTGTCGAAATTATAGTTATTAGTTTTTCAATAAAATCAGAAATAAGCCCAAACATTCAATAAAATTATGCGCTATAAGACGAAAATTTTAAGTGCGCAAAAAACAAACAGCAAAGCAAACAAGCCAAAACCGGCAAGAATATAATGAACAAAAAGCAAAGCGCTAAAGGAGAGAGAGCGTAAGAGAGAAAGCGCTGACAAGTGCCAGAGAGCGAGTTAAGTCTGCAAAAAGAGTGCGGCCAACTGCAAAACTGCGCAGAGCGAGCAACCCTCACACACGTTAGACGCTTGGCTGCTGCTTCTTCTTGAAGTTTTTGCAGTGAAAAGTGCTGCCAATTATGTTGCAGAAAAAATACGTTCTGATAAGCGGCAGCCGCTTTTGTATATGGTTGGGAGGGGGTTTCATTTGGTCGGGTTGGGTTGGGGGCTGGTAGCTGGTAACTGTTAGCTCTGTCTGTTGAGTCTAGAAATCGATCGATTTTTCTTGCTGTGTGGGGAGCAGCAAGCACTGAAAATGGGGAGCGCAAAAAAGATTGCTGCATACATGTAGGAGCTATACACCCAGACACACATAAGCGCGCTCTCTCACTGTTTTGGTATACGTATGTGTGTGTGTGCGGCTTTGAGTGTGTATGTATATGTCTAAGGTGTGTTAACCTCAAATGCGAGACACACACACACAGGCATAAAAGCGCTTTTTAGTTGAATTTTTAAACAAATTAGGCGGATACTTTGTAGAGCTACAACTTAGTTAAAACTTTTAAATTTTATTAGTTAGGCTCAAAGTCTGGTCACACTTTTTTAATATTTTGCCCTGCGCTGCGCCAAATTTTTTTTATTTTATTGCTGCCCGGGCTAATTTTGCCGCTGGCTTTTTACGCAGCCTAAAATTTTTAGCTTTATTTTTTTTAACACTTTTGGTATTTGCTTTGCTACTATTTACTATGTTTGCTTACTTTTGTTTTGAATCCACTTTCGTGTTGTCCAAAAAAACCAACAGCTACTAATCCAAATTATTGATTTTCAAGTTGTATGCGTGTTTTTCGCTGGTTTTTCACACACAAATCTTTTTTCAGCGCCAACTTTAGTTTTTTGTAGCCATTAATTTTTGGGGGGCACTACACAAACTGCTTCGCACTGCTTGGTTTGGTGCTTTTTAATAATATTTTTTACTTTAACTTTTATTTATAATTTTATACTATTGGGGCGCTTTTTTTTGGATTTTGTAAATTTATTAAACAAATTTTTTCACTGTGCTCATTTCAATACACGCACACGCACGCACTTTACACGCAAACACATACACACCAAACACACGCAAAACTTCATATACAACTTGTATATGTTTTTTTTTTCTTCACTGTTAGGCTTCTGCGCCTATATACTATATATATATAAATATATGTGTGTGCTGTGTTGGTGTGGTTTCTCTATATATCCTTTGCTTTCACTCGCTGCGGCAGCAGGCGCCGCCGTTTTGCTAACGTTTTGACTAACTGAAACTCGTTTCCGACACCGACGTCCTGTCACGAGCAACTCTATCGACACAATGAGCGGCGCGCATATTGGAAAAGTCCTGAGTAGCTGCCAAGAAAAACCAGCCGCAGCATTTCCACCACCAGCCAAAAGAGAGCGCTGCGCTCTGTGCAGCAAAGAGCAAAGAGAGAGCGCGCGTTTTGGTCAGAGAGCCAGACGGGGGTGTTGGTTGTCAGTGCGCCACTGTGCAAATTCTGAGCATGTGTTAGCTCTAACTGTAGGTGTGTGTGTGTGTTTGTATTTTTGTTGCTGTTTGCATATCCTTATAGGCGCACATCCTGTTATTCAGCGGTACGTTTCATGACAACCGCAGATGAAGCTGACTTCCTACATTTCGTTTATAGTTTTCTGCTGAGAGCAGCAAAAAAAGAATCCCAAAAAAAAAAAGATGAAAGAGGAGCAAAAAATCGGCATGTAGATTCCTTGCCGGTACTCTGCTCAACTGTGGCTCCTCAACAAGCTTTCTTTTTATTTTCATCTATGTGTCTGTTTGTGTGTGTGTGCAATATCCTGCATTTTCATGAGTTTCCGCTGCAATTCTTTTTTTTCTTGCTTTTTCTACTTAAATTTACTTAGCAACTCTGTGTATAAACGAGTATACGATACTCTGAGCCATGTAAGTGAGTATTTTGAGTAGATTTGTGCTGATACCCAAGGCTTTTTGCCAGATTTGAGTTGATGATGTTTTGTGGCACAAGCTTTTTCATTTCATGCAACCAACTTGAGTTTTATTTGAAATTCGTTATCTCCCTCTGTGTATGCGTGTGTGTGTAAGCTTGTGGTCTTTCAAAGCGTTTTAGCCAAGTTTCAATTGAATAAATTTTAGTTTTAGAAATGTTTTTGGGTGTAGCATCTAAAGTATCTACGAGTGTTGCATAGAGAATTTTAGCAAAAACAGATTAATGCCATACATGGCTTAAATAAAATTTTCAAGTATTTAGCAATGTTAATGAAGCTAGTATCAGTGGTAACTAGATTCGAGGTTGAACGGTTGTATATGTTTCAGTACAAACTTATTCGAGATAAAATAATTTTAATTTAAAACTTATTTCTTTATTTTACTATTTAAAAAATTTAATTTAATGGTTTTGTTAAGAGTTTCGCCCTAACATTGAAATATCTTTACCTTTTTGTCTTTAGAGTTAAAAGATCGAAAGCTAGGAAACGGATAGCTCTTATATTCTCTAAAGGGTCTAGCTGGATTATACCAATACCTTATTGGAAACTGCCCCGATCGATTTTTGAAAACTAACGATGCAGTTCGATGCATAATGGAAAACAAAATCGATGGAGACTGTTTCCAGTACCTTATCCAGATAGACGCTTTGAACCAGATCTGATTGTGTAAACACTTCAAACTCAGAATGCTATGGGAGCGCAGGGTTAAATGATATGTATAATCCTATTAAGTAAATATAGAGGCAGAAAAATTATTAAAAAACCAGTGCAAGATAAAAACAGTGACTCTCTTGAAAGTATATTCGATATTGTTTTAGGAAATTCGAGTCAAATTATATGTCTTAGAATAATGGAATGGAATATATATCTTAGATGGAATCCTGGCCAAGAGGCTTGCTGAGAAGGTTACAGCTTTTGTGGTATTGACAATGCACCCCACTAAAGAAGGGATCCAGAAGATACTTGCACTAGATAAACACGACTGGCTTACAACAGTCCAAGAAGCTTATAGGTTCCTATTAAGACTAGAATTCCCTTTGGAAAGCACCTGAGCAGGTTGGGCATCATAGACTCTTGACTTTGTGAAGTTCAAGGGAAATCCTCCCAAAACATACTAACGAGGCGTGACTCTCTTGACAAAAGGACGTATGTTCTTAATAGCTCGAAACAGTGACGTATTGACTGGTGGTTTTCGAGCTCAGACAAAAGCCCCTCATCAAAGTTAGAAAATTGAGTTGGCGGTCTTTTGCGAGCTCTTCAAGGTAAAGAACCCTCATTAAGACCAAATCGTGGATCCACTCTAGGTTCAAAGGAACGATTTTAATTTAGAGTAGCCTAGAGTACTTTTTTCCTAAAAAGAATCTTCTTTTTAGATAGCTTTTATTGCATACTGAATTAATTGATTAGACCCTATATTTGTTCTAAAGAAAGGCGAACAATTTTTAAAATTTGTTTCTGAAAGGTCTTTGGATCTAGACTTTACTTAAAACTACGTGCCAAATTATTCAACCTTTAATAGAGAAAAAATTTACAAAAAATGGATTCCTCGAAAAGCTATTTCTTATTTTTTGATCACATAATTATTATTTTAATGTACCGCCACTTTTAAAGCTCATACTAACAAACCATTTTAAATAAAATTTCTACGAAATATGTTTTACGAAAATAATTAAAATCTGAACTAACCATTATCGGGCATTATAATACACCTTGTGCCCTATGCTCCTCATAAGAGTGACTGAACTTAATATTTCCCAGCACTTATAAATTGGAATTCGGATACCATCGTCTTACAAATCTAAGATAATATTTTTTTTCCTAAGAAACACCTTGTTCTAAAAGATATCCCTAGATGCGGTCCAACAACAAGGCAATTGTTTTACAGCTTGAAAAATCTACAAAATTTAATACTTTTAATCAGGTACGAGTATATATGTACTATTTCAACCTACTTTCTAGAACTCAGTATATCCTAAACAAAAATGTAACGGAAATGGTCACCAAAATCTTTGTTAATAGTTTATAATCTATGAATAACTCTGTTTTAAAGGAAATCTCTGGATATGGCCAAAAACAGAGAAATTATTTTTCAACTTGAAAAAATTACAAAATTTTAAAAGCCAAATTGAAAACAAAAAACATACTTCTTATTTGCATTAGCTTTATTCGGTATGTACTATACTACTCCACCATACTTTCTAGAACTCAGTATATTGTAAAAACAAAATGGAAACTTTTATAAAGAACTTTGTAAAAATTCAACAATTTTAATATATGTATCTTTTATCTGGTATATACTACTCCAAAATACATGCAAGAGCTTAGTATATTCTCAAAGATGGGATCACAGGCGCATTGGAGCTACCTTTGCCAGAAGAAACTTTTAGAAAAATTTGCCATTTAAACATAAGCCCCAAAAAAATAATTGTACTAGTTTGAGTATATTATATTCTTATATCCCAGAAGACTCGTCAATTTGATAATAATCAAATGGTATTCGAAAAATCTTCTTCAAAATAGGCTCAAAAATACATATTTTCCATATACATCCGTATCTATATCTTAAGGAAAGGCTCATCCGAACTTCTCTTGCAGACTAATAAGAACTTTAAGGGAAATTTTCATTCTACATAAAATAAGTATTGCTATAAAATTAACTGTTCTTTTTTGAATTTTTACTATAATATATCTAATGTCTAATATCTACGAATATTTAGCGCAAATGCAAAGCCCATATTTTTAGCATTGATATAAAGCGTCTTTTCATCTCAGATATTTCATAATATTTAACTTTCTGTGTAAACTGAGTTAGATTCGACAATAATTCCCAATACCTTATCGAAATGTACTCTTTTACCTTTATAAGTACAAGGTATTGCGCTAAAAACATATCGTTATTCAAAAGATTAGTTTCTCTGCGCATTATCTATCCTAGGTATTTACTGCCATCAATAAAATTATTATTATTATTTCGACTCTCTCTTCTGCGTATTAAATAAAATATACCGCTTTCAGAAAAAAAAATTCCTTAATAAAACTCTAATAACCCATAATTGCACTCTTTCAGTAAATTCCATTGCCATAAACAAAGTTATTACCTCTAAATAGAATTCATAAGGAATATTTTTCATATATTTTTACCACTCTAATAGTACATAATCCTCCACTTTATACATCTTATTAAGTGTCATCTCAGACTTTTCCGCATTTTCCCGAATAAAAACATTAAGTGAAATTTGCATTCGAATGTATATAAAACGTTTAAAAAAATTATATTGGCCACCATAGTATATAGTCATTCAAGTTACTATATACTTATGTACACAGACACACACACACACACACAGATGCATCACATAAGTATAAAGTTTATACTATAAACGATGTCGACATTTATGCACACAATAAACGTTTCACATAAAGTTGTTAAATTTAGCATGAAATCAATGTAAGGTCTACAAGGGGAGCTAGCGGGGGGCACATAACTATGTGGCAGGAAGTCAGCTTGCAGCAAGGAAGCACGCAAAATGCGCGCCATATGATAAAATACGTAAAACACACACACAGAGAAACAAATAAAGTTACACCAACACACACGAACACACACACAGCAAACAAGAAACTAACCAAGAAAGTAGCGCCCGAAAAAAAACACAAACCAAGAACAAGTCAAAAAATTTGCAAACTCACAACAGCGAAATGGGAGCACATCAAGTGGCAAACACCAACACACACACACACACATACACACACAAGCACAAAAAGTAAAAAAAATAAAGTAACGGTAATCTGGGAGTCTGCATTGGCATTGCCCGTTACTTGTTTTAAACCAATGGCAGAACAAAAACGGTGCTAGGTCTTGGACTTACCAAGCACCGTTAAGTTCTGCCATTGCCATTGCATTTCACACCAGCACGAACTCAAAAGGCAACTCACTCAACACACACACTTACTCTCTCTCTCACACATACACAGAGAGACACACTCACACACACTGAATATTTTGTTAGAAACGCCGCGAATTCCAACTGGGAACTGGGAAACGCACCGTACACGACGCCAGCAAAGCGTATTCTGAGTGGAAGTGCACGCTACGTCCTGGCCAGAAGCGAAAGCGGAACGTTTTGGCATTTGGAACATGCAGAAATATGCTGTGTGTGAATGCACTGCGACTTGTGCTTCACTGGCTGCTAGACGGCATTGATGAGGTGGTCGTTGCGGAGGGGGCAGTGGAGGGGTTAATACGGAAAATGTGCGTGAAATAGCCGTAATTAAGCTGGGCATGCGTGGGTTAAAGTAACGCTCAGGTCTAAGGTAGTTTTAATTTCGAAACTTAAAAGAAAGGCAATTAATTAAGCCAGTGGTGAGTCAAGGGGGTGACTAGAACTCCCTCCGAATGAGATAATGGAAATAATGATGTTGTTGCGCGGGCTGCTGGTAGACCAAGGGGGATGTCGGGAAAACAGTACCCGCCGACTACACAAAATGTCTGTTAAACTTTTGAACTTCAGGCGGCAAAAGTGGTAAAAAAGTTTCTTAAAATGCAAATTATTTCCACAGATGTGCGGCTTAAAATCACCGAGTGGAAATGGAAATGTTCCGTTGGGTTGGGGCTTAAAATGAGAAAGTCAAGCAAATAATAGTATTATAAGGTGAGCACTGAGAATAGGATTTATTTGTTGTGTGCGTGTGAGTATGTGTGTGTGGGGTATCCCCGTGTTTGTAGCATTCAGTTAAGTGGTTGAGAAAATGTGAAGCTTTGCGAGAGAAGAATATTAATGATGCCAATAACTGTTAGTATGTCATTTTGACGGAAAAGTGAGCAAGCTAAAGACTAAGTAAGGAATAATTATGATGACGTCATGTAATATGTGTGTGTAGACTTTTGTGAGCCTAATAAACATAATGTTGTACTTTGCAGAAATAAACACCATAAGATGGAATTCGTTTGTCTTAGTTATGCTCAACAAATATTCACGCAAAATTTTGCATATTTGCTTATTATCCATCGTTATATGCAAATAATAATTTTTTTATGCTAATAACAGATTTTATATACGGAATCCTATAATATGGTCGTACTTCCCTATAACGACTAAATATGAATTATTTCTTTTTATTTTTTATGCAAAAAATAGGTTTTCTATGCAAATAACACCTTTAACTAAAAAAAAATCATAATACAGTCACAATATTCTTAGCGATTCTTCTTGATTTCTTGATTTTATGGGAATAATCGTTTATCTATGCAAATAGCAGCTTTAACTAAAACAAAATCATAATACCATGTCTAATTATAAGTTGTTTATTTTTATTTTTAATACAAATAATCGCTTTTCTATGCAAATAACTGCTTTAACAAACAGAATCCTATAATATTGCCGTAGTTGCCTGTAACGACCACATTTTATTTTTCATGAAAATAATTGTTTATATATGCAAATAATAGCCAAAACAAACTTATAATATAGTCACACTCTCCTTAACTAATATATCTGCGTCTAATTATGGGTTTTAAATTTTTATTTTTAATGCAAATAATCGATTATTATTTAAAAAACAGTATTAACGAAATTAATCTTTTAATACAGTCATAATTTTCTTAACGAACATCGCTGCGTCTCATTACAATTTTTTTCTTTTAAGCAAACGGCTTTTTCGTCAAGTTGTTATTTTTGTTTAATTTCCTTATATCCAATTAAAAAACGTAATTGTCTGTAAATCGAACCAAGTTTGAAAGATTAAAAAAATTGCATAAAATTAAATAAAGTTTCATTACTAACATTTTGATTTTCAAAATTAACTTTAGTTGATGAAAAAGTCGCTTACAAATTGAATTCTTCTAACAAACGATTCTTGAGCACGGCATCATGTTTTTGAATCCCCAAGGGTCTTCGAAGATTTCGATGGGAACGTAAAATGAAAAAATATCAAGCTAACTTATCTAAATATATAAAGAGAAGCCTCACAAAGTTGACAAAGCGTTGACACATTTTATCCATACGACTTTTAAAAAATGGCGTACGTAAAGTCGGGCGCGGTCGACTTTGGGATACCTGACCACTTAGACTGCAATAAAATCCGTTTTCTTCATAAAACACCAAAAAGAGAAGAAATTTTAAGCAAAAATTTTGTATAAAAAACTTTTTTTTGGACCGATTCCTCCTATGGGAGCTATATGATAAGGTCAACCGATTTTGATTAAATTTAGTACAGTGCTTAGGAACTATAAAAAACTTACGAATACCAAATTTGGTTTCAATATCTTTTTAAACAAACGAAACACAACAAATTTTGTTTAAGAATCGATTTTTTGAAGTTGGCCCATGGGAGCTATATGATATAGTCAACCGATTTTGTTCAAATTTGGGACAGTGCTTGGGAACTACAAAACCTTTTTAATGCCAAATTTGGTTACGATATCTTTATAAACAAAGGAATTATTTATTCAAAACATTTGTTCGTGGTCGTCTGAAACACACCTATGGGAGCTACATAATTTAACACCGATATCAAAAAATAAAATAAACTTGTCTCCTATGGAATAATATGGAGATCTAATTTGAAAGTTTGGTTACGCTAGCTCTTACTATCTCTGAGATCTAGGCGTTCAAATGGACACACACACAGGTATATCGACTTCTCTAGTCTCCCTGATCATATTTTAGGTAAGTTTGGGGTGTCTCCGACGACTCCTTCTATATGTTTCATACATTTTCGGCTTGCATAAACTTAATATACCCTTGTGGCATACGGTACAGGGTATAATAATTAAACAACATTGAATTTGGGACCTAGGATGTAAATATGCAAAGCTTGGGAGGAAATTAGTTCTTTGAAAAAATACTGTATTACACTTTAACACTAATTCAAAGGTGATAAACAATTTAAACACATCTTTAAATCTAATATTTACAAAGCTGCGACATTAAAAGCCTTCGACTTTAAGAAGAAAAATCTTTGAACGCTATTTACCTATTTACTTGGATTTAAAAGTCACAGTCACAGTCTAGACATTTTTTCATAAATAGATGAAACAGAAATCATGTCAAAAATGTGTAACAAACTTTTACGCAAGTTGTTTTTTGATTTCATAATCATCATCTCTATCAAATTTTCATCTGCATTTACGCCCTGAATTTCATTGAAATAAGAACAACAACAAGCAAAGACAACAAAAATAATAAACAAAAAAGCAAAAATAAAGATAAACAGCCCCAAAGCAAAAGCACATTTTGTATTCATGGAGCGTTTTGCTATATTTGTATTTTTATTTATTTTTTTCTCTCTCATATTAGAAAAACAAAGCATCCTACACAGAAACCAAAAAAAAATGTACAGTATGTTGATTTAAATTGTTGTGGTTTCGAGTTTTCTCATATTATATCATCTCATATCTGCTCCCAGCTCATATCGTCATCTTTCACTTCAACTTTAAACAGAATTTAGTAGCTGCTGTTTTATGCAATTCGCATCACTTCTCTTATGGAATTTTGATCTCTTGTACGCAACATTTCCGCCTAAACTCGCCTCATTAAGATTCCATAACGAGATATAAAATGAAAAGATTATGACTACATAATTGCCTTTTTTTTTTGGCACCTTGTTGGGTCTTAAATTTTTTGTAAAAAAAAAATCAAATAAAAATAAAAAATGATTGCCGGCTCAACACCTCGGAGGAAGCTGACGTTGCGAATTTAAGCTGATATTCAATCAGCTTCTGATGCGCTGCTGTTTTTTAGTAATTAAAAGATTGGGTTTTTTTTTGTTTAACGCTTTAAGTAGTGAGAGAGGTAAAATTTTAAAAGTAATATGAGTATTTTAAGAAGTTTTTATAAGTAGCAGACTCCATTAAGTGTTTATATTGATATGGGTATTAGTTACAGCTGCTTTTTAGGAAATTTGCAAAAAAAAAGTTTCGAAAGAAATAAAAAATGTGAATGGTTAGCTTGAAATAAACTCAATAAAAAGACGCTTGGTGCCTTTCCGTCTGTAATAAAGAAAGGTTCCACAGATATGTGTTCTAAAGAAAGAAAGGATTTTTGAAGAAGATAATTTTGTGGCGAAGCTATCTGTACATCATCTTTAAAAACAATACACGATGCCGGAGGTTTGGGTTTTTCTCATCAGTAGAAAAAAGCCTTATCTTTGAAGAATTGCTAGATTTGAAAAAATGTACGAGGATCACAGACGTCTGATGATTGATTGACATAAATTAAAGTCATTGTTGCGTCGCTAATCAGCAATATTTCGTAACGCGCCGACTGTTCCAATAATTCCTACTGGGTTGCTTGTCAGCAGCGATTCGAGTATCGGATCTTCATACACTGTGTGCTTGTCTCGCTCGCACCGCAGAAATGCGGCTTGAGCCAGCCATATGCTGGACTGTACCAGCTACTGTAATAACAAGAGAACTTGATTGATACTCTAGAAGGACGATATATAATACCAAAGTTGATTTTTGAAAATATCTAACTTTTGTTAAAAACTGTATAGATCATTATTTTTTTAGGTTGACTTGTATATATAGCCATAATACTAAATTATCCTTAGATAATAAATTAAAGCTTAAGAGTTCAGAATTTTGGAAAAATCTGCAAAGATCACGGAATTTAATTGATTGATTGATTTATATATATGGCATATAACGCATATTGTATTTCAAAAATAATTCCCTGTTTGAGAGAAGGGCATAGGGGATCTCTATTAATAACTGTTCGAACAGAGCATATTATATTTAGAGATAATAAATAATAGCTGATGTGAGAAGCTTGCATTTCTATCATCGCTTGGCAAAAAAAAAAAAAAATGTTGAAGAATTCTAAATTCTCGTAAAATCTGCGAAGATAACGGACTTTGATGGGTTCATATAACACATATTATCTTTATAGATAAAATATGATAATTGAAGTCTAATGTTTGTGTTCCCCTCATCGGTACAAAAAATTTATCTTTGAGGAATTGCAAATACATATTGGTAAAATCTGTAAAGATCACGTTTTTGAAGAATTCAAAAAATTTGTCAAATTTAGGTTGATTGATTTTTTATATATGTATAACTCATAAAACTATATTATGTTTAAAGATAATGAATGATAGTTAATGTCTAAAGTATGAGTTCCTATCATCAGTTGAAAAACAAAAATTATGATCTTTCTAAAATTCCATATTTCGTCAAATTCCGCGTGTTTCGGTTCATCGATTTGTATATACAGCACATAATACTCGATATATAATATCTGATGTGTGAAGTTTGATTTCCTATCATTGTTTGGCAAAAATTAATTTTCTATGAATAATTCTCAAATTTGATAAAATCCGCGAAGATCGCGGACTTTCGGTTGATTGATTTGTAAATATATAATAGCGTAGATAACATAGATTATCCTTATAGATGTCTGAAGCTTGTGCTCCTATCATTAGAAAAATAAAATATTTTTTTGAAGAATTCTTAGTTTTGGGTAAATTTGCTAGGATTACGGTGTTAATTGATTGTTAGCCACTTGACTCCTAAAAGCAGATAGCAGCGGCAGATTTTCAAAATCTTGAAAAGATTTTTTTTTTTTTGATTTTGAGAAATATGTCTCTATTTGAAAAAAAGCATCAACCTCAGTTTTAAGAAATTTAGTCTCTAGTTAATAGAAAATTGATTCCCAAGTTGTAGAAAGGAATTTATTTTTTTAGAACCCTTATGCTTCGATCGTCTCTTTTTTAACTAGCTCCAAGAGCGGCTTTTTTCATAACTGATGCTATTAAAGTTCTCTAATGGTGTAAGTTATGATGTTATTTTTTACGAAGTGTATTCATAATAAGTTAGCTTTTGTGAGAATCTAAAAGCAGTTGATTGACGCATCTTTTCAGTCTTTTTATTAGGACACTTTTCTTTGAGTAGCGATTAAGAAAGGCTTATCATTGAATCAATTGGAGAAAATTGAAGGTTTTTCCTTTATGGTAGACAGATTGACGTCACGGTTTTATTGAAATTGGTTAGGTAAGGTTAGCTAAGCAGCTCGTCACAAAGCCGAATATATCCAGAGGCCTAGCGGCCCATTATAATGCCTAGTTAAAAGACAGGATTAAAAGAGAATGGAATGATAAATAGAGGAGAGTGTAAGTACTGGGTAGGGGAAGATGAAAATAATAGCCAGTAAGCACGAAATCCCGCCTAATCCTCGTGCTTGCTTATTTTGCATTAATCTGCCTCAAAGATATTCATCAATTTGAATCTATTTTGGCATTATAAAGTATCTATAGATTGGTAAAAAAATATTTTGTT